>OX388039.1:27915500-28118899 GCA_947578705.1 Lacanobia wlatinum
TAAGCCACCACACACGGCAATGGTGGACGGGATTCCATAATTGCTGGAGCTACTTTTGGCAAGCGTAGTTTCAACGAGTCCGCATACGAAATTTTACAATTGTTATTATTATTATTGACAGGATTGGGATTGACATAGTTATTCGACTTGATTTTTTCTAATTCGCGTTCCGTATTGGCTAACTTCGTTTCGTTGCATGATGATTTTATGGCCAGCATAGAAACGATGGCCGTGACACGCTGTGTCATATCCATAATGGCAGATTTATTTGCTACGTTAATGCGAGAGCCCTGATCATTGACTAAGTCGTTAATTTTTGACAGGTAGGCTGACGCCTCGGAAACTAAGTCGCAGTAATCGGTATTGCTCACATTACTGATATTTAAAATCGGCGAGGATTTTTCCACGGTTTCGAAAGTTGGATGAACCCGTTTTGACCTATCATCGGGCGAAATGTATGATGGAGACATTTCGCTGAACAAGCGTTTCGAATTAGCGGAGGTCGCCACGGGCGACCTTTGGGTTTTTGTATTTCGACGAAATATATCTCCGCCACGATCTGGAGGGTCATCATTTGTTGACATCATGAATTACTTTATAACAACACGGATGAATTAAAAATATCAAAAGAACTAAACAAATAGATATCAATCGATTAAGTTATTTCGCGTTACCCACACACAAGAAAAATAAATGCACTTACCGAAAGCTGGAGAAATTTACTAATTACCTGTAAATAAATGAACAGACACTTTGAAAAACTTACAAAACACGCACTTACTACACTATAGCACCGCTAGGAACAATTCACAAGCCTTAAAATAAACACACAACGCGAATTCCGAATTTACAATACGCAGCGATATAATAAACACCGCAGTGCGCGCGAGTGGGGAGGGAACGCTATAGCTAGCTGGCCCGCGCCGAGACGCGTCTCCAGACGCCTCAAACGTGCGTCTGGCTCGCATAGAACTGCAAAAAATTGCACATTTTTGTTCCTGGCTAAATTCTAAAAACGCTATAGATAGCTGGCCCGCGCCGAGACGCGTCTCCAGACGCCTCAAACGTGCGTCTGGCTCGCATAGAACTGCAAAAAATTGCACATTTTTGTTCCTGGCTAAATTCTAAAAACGCTATAGCTAGCTGGCCCGCGCCGAGACGCGTCTCCAGACGCCTCAAACGTGTCAGTCACAAGTCGGTTCTTTATTAACGCAGTGTTTCTTAACGTGACCGAACTGTTGACAATGTAAGCACCGAACGACTTCAACATCGTCAATAAAGCGGCAGGTAGCCCAATCAATAAATAATTTATCCTTGGTAGAAACTAAGTGTTTACGTACTGCGGAATCTAACTCGATGCCTATCCACTTACGACCGTTGCCTAACGAGCGCCTACGGATAATTTTAGTAGACTTAATAAAGTCATCCTCTTTCATTTGAAGCTCATCTTTAATATTTTGGCGGTATAGCGCGATCAGAAAAGCGCCATCATCCATTGAAGATGGTACATCCTTAACTAATACTCGAGGGCGTCTACCTTTTGGTTTTTCTAGTCGTTAACCAGCGGCCTTAATTGCGTCCACAGATTCCAATTTTTTAAGCTGATGTTCACTAGCGACACGTAGAACAACACCTGATTTCGCGGTTTTTTTCACGCCTACAATTTGAAAACCGTCATCACAGGGCTTAATTGCTTTCATAAGCGCTTGTTTTGTCGCGGACGAAGTGCTATAATCAGCTGATCGAGCTGCGGTCGGATAAGCCACCACACACGGCAATGGTGGACGGGATTCCATAATTGCTGGAGCTACTTTTGGCAAGCGTAGTTTCAACGAGTCCGCATACGAAATTTTACAATTGTTATTATTATTATTGACAGGATTGGGATTGACATAGTTATTCGACTTGATTTTTTCTAATTCGCGTTCCGTATTGGCTAACTTCGTTTCGTTGCATGATGATTTTATGGCCAGCATAGAAACGATGGCCGTGACACGCTGTGTCATATCCATAATGGCAGATTTATTTGCTACGTTAATGCGAGAGCCCTGATCATTGACTAAGTCGTTAATTTTTGACAGGTAGGCTGACGCCTCGGAAACTAAGTCGCAGTAATCGGTATTGCTCACATTACTGATATTTAAAATCGGCGAGGATTTTTCCACGGTTTCGAAAGTTGGATGAACCCGTTTTGACCTATCATCGGGCGAAATGTATGATGGAGACATTTCGCTGAACAAGCGTTTCGAATTAGCGGAGGTCGCCACGGGCGACCTTTGGGTTTTTGTATTTCGACGAAATATATCTCCGCCACGATCTGGAGGGTCATCATTTGTTGACATCATGAATTACTTTATAACAACACGGATGAATTAAAAATATCAAAAGAACTAAACAAATAGATATCAATCGATTAAGTTATTTCGCGTTACCCACACACAAGAAAAATAAATGCACTTACCGAAAGCTGGAGAAATTGACTAATTACCTGTAAATAAATGAACAGACACTTTGAAAAACTTACAAAACACGCACTTACTACACTATAGCACCGCTAGGAACAATTCACAAGCCTTAAAATAAACACACAACGCGAATTCCGAATTTACAATACGCAGCGATATAATAAACACCGCAGTGCGCGCGAGTGGGGAGGGAACGCTATAGCTAGCTGGCCCGCGCCGAGACGCGTCTCCAGACGCCTCAAACGTGCGTCTGGCTCGCATAGAACTGCAAAAAAATGCACATTTTTGTTCCTGGCTAAATTCTAAAAACGCTATAGCTAGCTGGCCCGCGCCGAGACGCGTCTCCAGACGCCTCAAACGTGCGTCTGGCTCGCATAGAACTGCAAAAAATTGCACATTTTTGTTCCTGGCTAAATTCTAAAAACGCTATAGCTAGCTGGCCCGCGCCGAGACGCGTCTCCAGACGCCTCAAACGTGCGTCTGGCTCGCATAGAACTGCAAAAAATTGCACTTTTTTGTTCCTGGCTAAATACTAAAAACGCTATAACTTGCTGGCCCGCGTCGAGACGCGTCTCCAGACGCCTCAAACGTGCGTCTGGCTCGCATAGAACTGCATAAAATTACACATTTTTGTTCCTGGCTAAATTCTAAAAACGCTATAGCTAGCTGGCCCGCGCCGAGACGCGTCTCCAGACGCCTCAAACGTGCGTCTGGCTCGCATAGAACTACAAAAAATTGCACATTTTTGTTCCTGGGTAAATTCTAAAAACGCTATAACTTGCTGGCCCGCGTCGAGACGCGTCTCCAGACGCCTCAAACGTGCGTCTGGCTCGCAAAGAACTGCATAAAATTACACATTTTTGTTCCTGGCTAAATTCTAAAAACGCTATAGCTAGCTGGCCCGCGCCGAGACGCGTCTCCAGACGCCTCAAACGTGCGTCTGGCTCGCATAGAACTACAAAAAATTGCACATTTTTGTTCCTGGCTAAATTCTAAAAATGCTATAGCTAGCTGGCCCGCGCCGAGACGCGTCTCCAGACGCCTCAAACGTGCGTCTGGCTCGCATAGTACTGCAAAAAATTGCACATTTTTGTTCCTGGCTAAATTCTAAAAACGCTATAGCTAGCTGGCCCGCGCCGAGACGCGTCTCCAGACGCCTCAAACGTGCGTCTGGCTCGCATAGTACTGCAAAAAATTGCACATTTTTGTTCCTGGCTAAATTCTAAAAACGCTATAACTTGGTGGCCCGCGTCGAGACGCGTCTCCAGACGCCTCAAACGTGCGTCTGGCTCGCATAGAACTGCATAAAATTACACATTTTTGTTCCTGGCTAAATTCTAAAAACGCTATAGCTAGCTGGCCCGCGCCGAGACGCGTCTCCAGACGCCTCAAACGTGCGTCTGGCTCGCATAGAACTGCAAAAAATTGCACATTTTTGTTCCTGGCTAAATTCTAGAAACGCTATAGCTAGCTGGCCCGCGCCGAGACGCGTCTCCAGACGCCTCAAACGTGCGTCTGGCTCGCATAGTACTCCAAAAAATTGCACATTTTTGTTCCTGGCTAAATACTAAAAACGCTATAAATTGCTGGCCCGCGTCGAGACGCGTCTCCAGACGCCTCAAACGTGCGTCTGGCTCGCATAGAACTGCATAAAATTACACATTTTTGTTCCTGGCTAAATTCTAAAAACGCTATAGCTAGCTGGCCCGCGCCGAGACGCGTCTCCAGACGCCTCAAACGTGCGTCTGGCTCGCATAGAACTACAAAAAATTGCACATTTTTGTTCCTGGCTAAATTCTAAAAACGCTATAGCTAGCTGGCCCGCGCCGAGACGCGTCTCCAGACGCCTCAAACGTGCGTCTGGCTCGCATAGTACTGCAAAAAATTGCACATTTTTGTTCCTGGCTAAATTCTAAAAATGCTATAACTTGCTGGCCCGCGTCGAGACGCGTCTCCAGACGCCTCAAACGTGCGTCTGGCTCGCATAGAACTGCATAAAATTACACATTTTTGTTCCTGGCTAAATTCTAAAAACGCTATAGCTAACTGGCCCGCGCCGAGACGCGTCTCCAGACGCCTCAAACGTGCGTCTGGCTCGCATAGTACTGCAAAAAATTGCACATTTTTGTTCCTGGCTAAATTCTATAAACGCTATAGCTAGCTGGCCCGCGCCGAGACGCGTCTCCAGACGCCTCAAACGTGCGTCTGGCTCGCATAGAACTGCAAAAAATTGCACATTTTTGTTCCTGGCTAAATTCTAAAAACGCTATAGCTAGCTGGCCCGCGCCAAGACGCGTCTCCAGACGCCTCAAACGTGCGTCTGGCTCGCATAGAACTGCAAAAAATTGCACATTTTTGTTCCTGGCTAAATTCTAGAAACGCTATAGCTAGCTGGCCCGCGCCGAGACGCGTCTCCAGACGCCTCAAACGTGCGTCTGGCTCGCATAGTACTGCAAAAAATTGCACATTTTTGTTCCTGGCTAAATTCTAAAAACGCTATAACTTGGTGGCCCGCGTCGAGACGCGTCTCCAGACGCCTCAAACGTGCGTCTGGCTCGCATAGAACTGCATAAAATTACACATTTTTGTTCCTGGCTAAATAATAATTCTAAAAACGCTATAGCTAGCTGGCCCGCGCCGAGACGCGTCTCCAAACGCCTCAAACGTGCGTCTGGCTCGCATAGAACTAAAAAAAATTGCACATTTTTGTTCCTGGCTAAATTCTAAAAACGCTATAGCTAGCTGGCCCGCGCCGAGACGCGTCTCCAGACGCCTCAAACGTGCGTCTGGCTCGCATAGAACTGCAAAAAATTGCACATTTTTGTTCCTGGCTAAATTCTAAAAACGCTATAGCTAGCTGGCCCGCGCCGAGACGCGTCTCCAGACGCCTCAAACGTGCGTCTGGCTCGCATAGAACTGCAAAAAATTGCACTTTTTTGTTCCTGGCTAAATACTAAAAACGCTATAACTTGCTGGCCCGCGTCGAGACGCGTCTCCAGACGCCTCAAACGTGCGTCTGGCTCGCATAGAACTGCATAAAATTACACATTTTTGTTCCTGGCTAAATTCTAAAAACGCTATAGCTAGCTGGCCCGCGCCGAGACGCGTCTCCAGACGCCTCAAACGTGCGTCTGGCTCGCATAGAACTACAAAAAATTGCACATTTTTGTTCCTGGGTAAATTCTAAAAACGCTATAACTTGCTGGCCCGCGTCGAGACGCGTCTCCAGACGCCTCAAACGTGCGTCTGGCTCGCAAAGAACTGCATAAAATTACACATTTTTGTTCCTGGCTAAATTCTAAAAACGCTATAGCTAGCTGGCCCGCGCCGAGACGCGTCTCCAGACGCCTCAAACGTGCGTCTGGCTCGCATAGAACTACAAAAAATTGCACATTTTTGTTCCTGGCTAAATTCTAAAAATGCTATAGCTAGCTGGCCCGCGCCGAGACGCGTCTCCAGACGCCTCAAACGTGCGTCTGGCTCGCATAGTACTGCAAAAAATTGCACATTTTTGTTCCTGGCTAAATTCTAAAAACGCTATAGCTAGCTGGCCCGCGCCGAGACGCGTCTCCAGACGCCTCAAACGTGCGTCTGGCTCGCATAGTACTGCAAAAAATTGCACATTTTTGTTCCTGGCTAAATTCTAAAAACGCTATAACTTGGTGGCCCGCGTCGAGACGCGTCTCCAGACGCCTCAAACGTGCGTCTGGCTCGCATAGAACTGCATAAAATTACACATTTTTGTTCCTGGCTAAATTCTAAAAACGCTATAGCTAGCTGGCCCGCGCCGAGACGCGTCTCCAGACGCCTCAAACGTGCGTCTGGCTCGCATAGAACTGCAAAAAATTGCACATTTTTGTTCCTGGCTAAATTCTAGAAACGCTATAGCTAGCTGGCCCGCGCCGAGACGCGTCTCCAGACGCCTCAAACGTGCGTCTGGCTCGCATAGTACTCCAAAAAATTGCACATTTTTGTTCCTGGCTAAATACTAAAAACGCTATAAATTGCTGGCCCGCGTCGAGACGCGTCTCCAGACGCCTCAAACGTGCGTCTGGCTCGCATAGAACTGCATAAAATTACACATTTTTGTTCCTGGCTAAATTCTAAAAACGCTATAGCTAGCTGGCCCGCGCCGAGACGCGTCTCCAGACGCCTCAAACGTGCGTCTGGCTCGCATAGAACTACAAAAAATTGCACATTTTTGTTCCTGGCTAAATTCTAAAAACGCTATAGCTAGCTGGCCCGCGCCGAGACGCGTCTCCAGACGCCTCAAACGTGCGTCTGGCTCGCATAGTACTGCAAAAAATTGCACATTTTTGTTCCTGGCTAAATTCTAAAAATGCTATAACTTGCTGGCCCGCGTCGAGACGCGTCTCCAGACGCCTCAAACGTGCGTCTGGCTCGCATAGAACTGCATAAAATTACACATTTTTGTTCCTGGCTAAATTCTAAAAACGCTATAGCTAACTGGCCCGCGCCGAGACGCGTCTCCAGACGCCTCAAACGTGCGTCTGGCTCGCATAGTACTGCAAAAAATTGCACATTTTTGTTCCTGGCTAAATTCTATAAACGCTATAGCTAGCTGGCCCGCGCCGAGACGCGTCTCCAGACGCCTCAAACGTGCGTCTGGCTCGCATAGAACTGCAAAAAATTGCACATTTTTGTTCCTGGCTAAATTCTAAAAACGCTATAGCTAGCTGGCCCGCGCCAAGACGCGTCTCCAGACGCCTCAAACGTGCGTCTGGCTCGCATAGAACTGCAAAAAATTGCACATTTTTGTTCCTGGCTAAATTCTAGAAACGCTATAGCTAGCTGGCCCGCGCCGAGACGCGTCTCCAGACGCCTCAAACGTGCGTCTGGCTCGCATAGTACTGCAAAAAATTGCACATTTTTGTTCCTGGCTAAATTCTAAAAACGCTATAACTTGGTGGCCCGCGTCGAGACGCGTCTCCAGACGCCTCAAACGTGCGTCTGGCTCGCATAGAACTGCATAAAATTACACATTTTTGTTCCTGGCTAAATAATAATTCTAAAAACGCTATAGCTAGCTGGCCCGCGCCGAGACGCGTCTCCAAACGCCTCAAACGTGCGTCTGGCTCGCATAGAACTAAAAAAAATTGCACATTTTTGTTCCTGGCTAAATTCTAAAAACGCTATAGCTAGCTGGCCCGCGCCGAGACGCGTCTCCAGACGCCTCAAACGTGCGTCTGGCTCGCATAGTACTGCAAAAAATTGCACATTTTTGTTCCTGGCCAAATTCTAAAAACGCTATAACTTGCTGGCCCGCGTCGAGACGCGTCTCCAGACGCCTCAAACGTGCGTCTGGCTCGCATAGTACTGCAAAAAATTGCACATTTTTGTTCCTGGCTAAATTCTAAAAACGCTATAGCTAGCTGGCCCGCGCCGAGACGCGTCTCCAGACGCCTCAAACGTGCGTCTGGCTCGCATAGTACTGCAAAAAATTGCACATTTTTGTTCCTGGCTAAATTCTAAAAACGCTATAACTTGCTGGCCCGCGTCGAGACGCGTCTCCAGACGCCTCAAACGTGCGTCTGGCTCGCATAGAACTGCATAAAATTACACATTTTTGTTCCTGGCTAAATTCTAAAAACGCTATAGCTAGCTGGCCCGCGCCAAGACGCGTCTCCAGACGCCTCAAACGTGCGTCTGGCTCGCATAGAACTGCAAAAAATTGCACATTTTTGTTCCTGGCTAAATTCTAAAAACGCTATAGCTAGCTGGCCCGCGCCGAGACGCGTCTCCAGACGCCTCAAACGTGCGTCTGGCTCGCATAGAACTGCAAAAAAATGCACATTTTTGTTCCTGGCTAAATTCTAAAAACGCTATAGCTAGCTGGCCCGCGCCGAGACGCGTCTCCAGACGCCTCAAACGTGCGTCTGGCTCGCATAGAACTGCAAAAAATTGCACATTTTTGTGCCTGGCTAAATTCTAAAAACGCTATAGCTAGCTGGCCCGCGCCGAGACGCGTCTCCAGACGCCTCAAACGTGCGTCTGGCTCGCATAGTACTGCAAAAAATTGCACATTTTTGTTCCTGGCTAAATTCTAAAAACGCTATAACTTGGTGGCCCGCGTCGAGACGCGTCTCCAGACGCCTCAAACGTGCGTCTGGCTCGCATAGAACTGCATAAAATTACACATTTTTGTTCCTGGCTAAATTCTAAAAACGCTATAGCTAGCTGGCCCGCGCCGAGACGCGTCTCCAGACGCCTCAAACGTGCGTCTGGCTCGCATAGAACTACAAAAAATTGCACATTTTTGTTCCTGGCTAAATTCTAAAAACGCTATAGCTAGCTGGCCCGCGCCGAGACGCGTCTCCAGACGCCTCAAACGTGCGTCTGGCTCGCATAGTACTGCAAAAAATTGCACATTTTTGTTCCTGGCTAAATTCTAAAAACGCTATAATTTGCTGGCCCGCGTCGAGACGCGTCTCCAGACGCCTCAAACGTGCGTCTGGCTCGCATAGAACTGCAAAAAATTGCACATTTTTGTTCCTGGCTAAATTCTAAAAACGCTATAGCTAGCTGGCCCGCGTCGAGACGCGTCTCCAGACGCCTCAAACGAGCGTCTGGCTCGCATAGAACTGCAAAAAATTGCACATTTTTGTTCCTGGCTAAATTCTAAAAACGCTATAGCTAGCTGGCCCGCGCCGAGACGCGTCTCCAGACGCCTCAAACGTGCGTCTGGCCCGCATAGAACTGCAAAAAATTGCACATTTTTGTTCCTGGCTAAATTCTAGAAACGCTATAGCTAGCTGGCCCGCGCCGAGACGCGTCTCCAGACGCCTCAAACGTGCGTCTGGCTCGCATAGTACTGCAAAAAATTGCACATTTTTGTTCCTGGCTAAATTCTAAAAACGCTATAACTTGCTGGCCCGCGTCGAGACGCGTCTCCAGACGCCTCAAACGTGCGTCTGGCTCGCATAGAACTGCATAAAATTACACATTTTTGTTCCTGGCTAAATTCTAAAAACGCTATAGCTAACTGGCCCGCGCCGAGACGCGTCTCCAGACGCCTCAAACGTGCGTCTGGCTCGCATAGAACTGCAAAAAATTGCACATTTTTGTTCCTGGCTAAATTCTAAAAACGCTATAGCTAGCTGGCCCGCGCCGAGACGCGTCTCCAGACGCCTCAAACGTGCGTCTGGCTCGCATAGAACTGCAAAAAATTGCACATTTTTGTTCCTGGCTAAATTCTAGAAACGCTATAGCTAGCTGGCCCGCGCCGAGACGCGTCTCCAGACGCCTCAAACGTGCGTCTGGCTCGCATAGTACTGCAAAAAATTGCACATTTTTGTTCCTGGCTAAATTCTAAAAACGCTATAATTTGCTGGCCCGCGTCGAGACGCGTCTCCAGACGCCTCAAACGTGCGTCTGGCTCGCATAGAACTGCATAAAATTACACATTTTTGTTCCTGGCTAAATTCTAAAAACGCTATAGCTAGCTGGCCCGCGCCAAGACGCGTCTCCAGACGCCTCAAACGTGCGTCTGGCTCGCATAGAACTGCAAAAAATTGCACATTTTTGTTCCTGGCTAAATTCTAAAAACGCTATAGCTAGCTGGCCCGCGCCGAGACGCGTCTCCAGACGCCTCAAACGTGCGTCTGGCTCGCATAGAACTGCAAAAAAATGCACATTTTTGTTCCTGGCTAAATTCTAAAAACGCTATAGCTAGCTGGCCCGCGCCGAGACGCGTCTCCAGACGCCTCAAACGTGCGTCTGGCTCGCATAGAACTGCAAAAAATTGCACATTTTTGTTCCTGGCTAAATTCTAGAAACGCTATAGCTAGCTGGCCCGCGCCGAGACGCGTCTCCAGACGCCTCAAACGTGCGTCTGGCTCGCATAGTACTGCAAAAAATTGCACATTTTTGTTCCTGGCTAAATTCTAAAAACGCTATAACTTGGTGGCCCGCGTCGAGACGCGTCTCCAGACGCCTCAAACGTGCGTCTGGCTCGCATAGAACTGCATAAAATTACACATTTTTGTTCCTGGCTAAATTCTAAAAACGCTATAGCTAGCTGGCCCGCGCCGAGACGCGTCTCGAGACGCCTCAAACGTGCGTCTGGCTCGCATAGAACTACAAAAAATTGCACATTTTTGTTCCTGGCTAAATTCTAAAAACGCTATAGCTAGCTGGCCCGCGCCGAGACGCGTCTCCAGACGCCTCAAACGTGTCAGTCACAAGTCGGTTCTTTATTAACGCAGTGTTTCTTAACGTGACCGAACTGTTGACAATGTAAGCACCGAACGACTTCAACATCGTCAATAAAGCGGCAGGTAGCCCAATCAATAAATAATTTATCCTTGGTAGAAACTAAGTGTTTACGTACTGCGGAATCTAACTCGATGCCTATCCACTTACGACCGTTGCCTAACGAGCGCCTACGGATAATTTTAGTAGACTTAATAAAGTCATCCTCTTTCATTTGAAGCTCATCTTTAATATTTTGGCGGTATAGCGCGATCAGAAAAGCGCCATCATCCATTGAAGATGGTACATCCTTAACTAATACTCGAGGGCGTCTACCTTTTGGTTTTTCTAGTCGTTAACCAGCGGCCTTAATTGCGTCCACAGATTCCAATTTTTTAAGCTGATGTTCACTAGCGACACGTAGAACAACACCTGATTTCGCGGTTTTTTTCACGCCTACAATTTGAAAACCGTCATCACAGGGCTTAATTGCTTTCATAAGCGCTTGTTTTGTCGCGGACGAAGTGCTATAATCAGCTGATCGAGCTGCGGTCGGATAAGCCACCACACACGGCAATGGTGGACGGGATTCCATAATTGCTGGAGCTACTTTTGGCAAGCGTAGTTTCAACGAGTCCGCATACGAAATTTTACAATTGTTATTATTATTATTGACAGGATTGGGATTGACATAGTTATTCGACTTGATTTTTTCTAATTCGCGTTCCGTATTGGCTAACTTCGTTTCGTTGCATGATGATTTTATGGCCAGCATAGAAACGATGGCCGTGACACGCTGTGTCATATCCATAATGGCAGATTTATTTGCTACGTTAATGCGAGAGCCCTGATCATTGACTAAGTCGTTAATTTTTGACAGGTAGGCTGACGCCTCGGAAACTAAGTCGCAGTAATCGGTATTGCTCACATTACTGATATTTAAAATCGGCGAGGATTTTTCCACGGTTTCGAAAGTTGGATGAACCCGTTTTGACCTATCATCGGGCGAAATGTATGATGGAGACATTTCGCTGAACAAGCGTTTCGAATTAGCGGAGGTCGCCACGGGCGACCTTTGGGTTTTTGTATTTCGACGAAATATATCTCCGCCACGATCTGGAGGGTCATCATTTGTTGACATCATGAATTACTTTATAACAACACGGATGAATTAAAAATATCAAAAGAACTAAACAAATAGATATCAATCGATTAAGTTATTTCGCGTTACCCACACACAAGAAAAATAAATGCACTTACCGAAAGCTGGAGAAATTGACTAATTACCTGTAAATAAATGAACAGACACTTTGAAAAACTTACAAAACACGCACTTACTACACTATAGCACCGCTAGGAACAATTCACAAGCCTTAAAATAAACACACAACGCGAATTCCGAATTTACAATACGCAGCGATATAATAAACACCGCAGTGCGCGCGAGTGGGGAGGGAACGCTATAGCTAGCTGGCCCGCGCCGAGACGCGTCTCCAGACGCCTCAAACGTGCGTCTGGCTCGCATAGAACTGCAAAAAAATGCACATTTTTGTTCCTGGCTAAATTCTAAAAACGCTATAGCTAGCTGGCCCGCGCCGAGACGCGTCTCCAGACGCCTCAAACGTGCGTCTGGCTCGCATAGAACTGCAAAAAATGGCACATTTTTGTTCCTGGCTAAATTCTAAAAACGCTATAGCTAGCTGGCCCGCGCCGAGACGGGTCTCCAGACGCCTCAAACGTGCGTCTGGCTCGCATAGAACTGCAAAAAATTGCACATTTTTGTTTCCGGCTAAATTCTAAAAACGCTATAGCTAGCTGGCCCGCGCCGAGACGCGTCTCCAGACGCCTCAAACGTGCGTCTGGCTCGCATAGAACTGCAAAAAAATGCACATTTCTGTTCCTGGCTAAATTCTAAAAACGCTATAGCTAGCTGGCCCGCGCCGAGACGCGTCTCCAGACGCCTCAAACGTGCGTCTGGCTCGCATAGAACTGCAAAAAATTGCACATTTTTGTTCCTGGCTAAATTCTAGAAACGCTATAGCTAGCTGGCCCGCGCCGAGACGCGTCTCCAGACACCTCAAACGTGCGTCTGGCTCGCATAGTACTGCAAAAAATTGCACTTTTTTGTTCCTGGCTAAATACTAAAAACGCTATAACTTGCTGGCCCGCGTCGAGACGCGTCTCCAGACGCCTCAAACGTGCGTCTGGCTCGCATAGAACTGCATAAAATTACACATTTTTGTTCCTGGCTAAATTCTAAAAACGCTATAGCTAGCTGGCCCGCGCCGAGACGCGTCTCCAGACGCCTCAAACGTGCGTCTGGCTCGCATAGAACTACAAAAAATTGCACATTTTTGTTCCTGGGTAAATTCTAAAAACGCTATAACTTGCTGGCCCGCGTCGAGACGCGTCTCCAGACGCCTCAAACGTGCGTCTGGTTCGCAAAGAACTGCATAAAATTACACATTTTTGTTCCTGGCTAAATTCTAAAAACGCTATAGCTAGCTGGCCCGCGCCGAGACGCGTCTCCAGACGCCTCAAACGTGCGTCTGGCTCGCATAGAACTACAAAAAATTGCACATTTTTGTTCCTGGCTAAATTCTAAAAACGCTATAGCTAGCTGGCCCGCGCCGAGACGCGTCTCCAGACGCCTCAAACGTGCGTCTGGCTCGCATAGTACTGCAAAAAATTGCACATTTTTGTTCCTGGCTAAATTCTAAAAACGCTATAGCTAGCTGGCCCGCGCCGAGACGCGTCTCCAGACGCCTCAAACGTGCGTCTGGCTCGCATAGTACTGCAAAAAATTGCACATTTTTGTTCCTGGCTAAATTCTAAAAACGCTATAACTTGGTGGCCCGCGTCGAGACGCGTCTCCAGACGCCTCAAACGTGCGTCTGGCTCGCATAGAACTGCATAAAATTACACATTTTTGTTCCTGGCTAAATTCTAAAAACGCTATAGCTAGCTGGCCCGCCCCGAGACGCGTCTCCAGACGCCTCAAACGTGCGTCTGGCTCGCATAGAACTGCAAAAAATTGCACATTTTTGTTCCTGGCTAAATTCTAGAAACGCTATAGCTAGCTGGCCCGCGCCGAGACGCGTCTCCAGACGCCACAAACGTGCGTCTGGCTCGCATAGTACTGCAAAAAATTGCACATTTTTGTTCCTGGCTAAATACTAAAAACGCTATAAATTGCTGGCCCGCGTCGAGACGCGTCTCCAGACGCCTCAAACGTGCGTCTGGCTCGCATAGAACTGCATAAAATTACACATTTTTGTTCCTGGCTAAATTCTAAAAACGCTATAGCTAGCTGGACCGCGCCGAGACGCGTCTCCAGACGCCTCAAACGTGCGTCTGGCTCGCATAGAACTACAAAAAATTGCACATTTTTGTTCCTGGCTAAATTCTAAAAACGCTATAGCTAGCTGGCCCGCGCCGAGACGCGTCTCCAGACGCCTCAAACGTGCGTCTGGCTCGCATAGTACTGCAAAAAATTGCACATTTTTGTTCCTGGCTAAATTCTAAAAATGCTATTACTTGCTGGCCCGCGTCGAGACGCGTCTCCAGACGCCTCAAACGTGCGTCTGGCTCGCATAGAACTGCATAAAATTACACATTTTTGTTCCTGGCTAAATTCTAAAAACGCTATAGCTAACTGGCCCGCGCCGAGACGCGTCTCCAGACGCCTCAAACGTGCGTCTGGCTCGCATAGAACTGCAAAAAATTGCACATTTTTGTTCCTGGCTAAATTCTAAAAACGCTATAGCTAGCTGGCCCGCGCCGAGACGCGTCTCCAGACGCCTCAAACGTGCGTCTGGCTCGCATAGAACTGCAAAAAATTGCACATTTTTGTTCCTGGCTAAATTCTAAAAACGCTATAGCTAGCTGGCCCGCGCCGAGACGCGTCTCCAGACGCCTCAAACGTGCGTCTGGCTCGCATAGAACTGCAAAAAATTGCACATTTTTGTTCCTGGCTAAATTCTAGAAACGCTATAGCTAGCTGGCCCGCGCCGAGACGCGTCTCCAGACGCCTCAAACGTGCGTCTGGCTCGCATAGTACTGCAAAAAATTGCACATTTTTGTTCCTGGCTAAATTCTAAAAACGCTATAACTTGGTGGCCCGCGTCGAGACGCGTCTCCAGACGCCTCAAACGTGCGTCTGGCTCGCATAGAACTGCATAAAATTACACATTTTTGTTCCTGGCTAAATAATAATTCTAAAAACGCTATAGCTAGCTGGCCCGCGCCGAGACGCGTCTCCAAACGCCTCAAACGTGCGTCTGGCTCGCATAGAACTACAAAAAATTGCACATTTTTGTTCCTGGCTAAATTCTAAAAACGCTATAGCTAGCTGGCCCGCGCCGAGACGCGTCTCCAGACGCCTCAAACGTGCGTCTGGCTCGCATAGTACTGCAAAAAATTGCACATTTTTGTTCCTGGCCAAATTCTAAAAACGCTATAACTTGCTGGCCCGCGTCGAGACGCGTCTCCAGACGCCTCAAACGTGCGTCTGGCTCGCATAGTACTGCAAAAAATTGCACATTTTTGTTCCTGGCTAAATTCTAAAAACGCTATAGCTAGCTGGCCCGCGCCGAGACGCGTCTCCAGACGCCTCAAACGTGCGTCTGGCTCGCATAGTACTGCAAAAAATTGCACATTTTTGTTCCTGGCTAAATTCTAAAAACGCTATAACTTGCTGGCCCGCGTCGAGACGCGTCTCCAGACGCCTCAAACGTGCGTCTGGCTCGCATAGAACTGCATAAAATTACACATTTTTGTTCCTGGCTAAATTCTAAAAACGCTATAGCTAGCTGGCCCGCGCCAAGACGCGTCTCCAGACGCCTCAAACGTGCGTCTGGCTCGCATAGAACTGCAAAAAATTGCACATTTTTGTTCCTGGCTAAATTCTAAAAACGCTATAGCTAGCTGGCCCGCGCCGAGACGCGTCTCCAGACGCCTCAAACGTGCGTCTGGCTCGCATAGAACTGCAAAAAAATGCACATTTTTGTTCCTGGCTAAATTCTAAAAACGCTATAGCTAGCTGGCCCGCGCCGAGACGCGTCTCCAGACGCCTCAAACGTGCGTCTGGCTCGCATAGAACTGCAAAAAATTGCACATTTTTGTTCCTGGCTAAATTCTAGAAACGCTATAGCTAGCTGGCCCGCGCCGAGACGCGTCTCCAGACGCCTCAAACGTGCGTCTGGCTCGCATAGAACTGCATAAAATTACACATTTTTGTTCCTGGCTAAATTCTAAAAACGCTATAGCTAGCTGGCCCGCGCCGAGACGCGTCTCCAGACGCCTCAAACGTGCGTCTGGCTCGCATAGAACTACAAAAAATTGCACATTTTTGTTCCTGGCTAAATTCTAAAAACGCTATAGCTAGCTGGCCCGCGCCGAGACGCGTCTCCAGACGCCTCAAACGTGCGTCTGGCTCGCATAGTACTGCAAAAAATTGCACATTTTTGTTCCTGGCTAAATTCTAAAAACGCTATAGCTAGCTGGCCCGCGCCGAGACGCATCTCCAGACGCCTCAAACGTGCGTCTGGCTCGCATAGAACTGCAATAAAATGCACATTTTTGTTCCCGGCTAAATTCTAAAAACGCTATAGCTAGCTGGCACGCGTCGAGACGCGTCTCCAGACGCCTCAAACGTGCGTCTGGCTCGCATAGAACTGCAAAAAATTGCACATTTTTGTTCCTGGCTAAATTCTAAAAACGCTATAGCTAGCGGGCACGCGTCGAGACGCGTCTCCAGACGCCTCAAACGTGCGTCTGGCTCGTATAGAACTGCAAATGATTGCACATTTTTGTTCGTGGCTAAATTCTAAAATCGCTATAGCTAGCTGGCCCGCGCCGAGACGCGTCTCCAGACGCCTCAAACGTGCGTCTGGCTCGCATAGAACTGCAAAAAATTGCACATTTTTGTTCCTGGCTAAATTCTAAAATCGCTATAGCTAGCTGGCCCGCGCCGAGACGCGTCTCCAGACGCCTCAAACGTGCGTCTGGCTCGCATAGAACTGCAAAAAAATGCACATTTTTGTTCCTGGCTAAATTCTAAAAACGCTATAGCTAGCTGGCCCGCGCCGAGACGCGTCTCCAGACGCCTCAAACGTGCGTCTGGCTCGCATAGAACTGCAAAAAATTGCACATTTTTGTTCCTGGCTAAATTCTAGAAACGCTATAGCTAGCTGGCCCGCGCCGAGACGCGTCTCCAGACGCCTCAAACGTGCGTCTGGCTCGCATAGTACTGCAAAAAATTGCACATTTTTGTTCCTGGCTAAATTCTAAAAACGCTATAAATTGCTGGCCCGCGTCGAGACGCGTCTCCAGACGCCTCAAACGTGCGTCTGGCTCGCATAGAACTGCATAAAATTACACATTTTTGTTCCTGGCTAAATTCTGAAAACGCTATAGCTAGCTGGCCCGCGCCGAGACGCGTCTCCAGACGCCTCAAACGTGCGTCTGGCTCGCATAGAACTACAAAAAATTGCACATTTTTGTTCCTGGCTAAATTCTAAAAACGCTATAGCTTGCTGGCCCGCGCCGAGACGCGTCTCCAGACGCCTCAAACGTGCGTCTGGCTCGCATAGAACTGCATAAAATTACACATTTTTGTTCCTGGCTAAATTCTAAAAACGCTATAGCTAGCTGGCCCGCGCCGAGACGCGTCTCCAGATGCCTCAAACGTGCGTCTGGCTCGCATAGAACTGCAAAAAATTGCACATTTTTGTTCCTGGCTAAATTCTAGAAACGCTATAGCTAGCTGGCCCGCGCCGAGACGCGTCTCCAGACGCCTCAAACGTGCGTCTGGCTCGTATAGAACTGCAAATGATTGCACATTTTTGTTCGTGGCTAAATTCTAAAATCGCTATAGCTAGCTGGCCCGCGCCGAGACGCGTCTCCAGACGCCTCAAACGTGCGTCTGGCTCGCATAGAACTGCAAAAAATTGCACATTTTTGTTCCTGGCTAAATTCTAAAATCGCTATAGCTAGCTGGCCCGCGCCGAGACGCGTCTCCAGACGCCTCAAACGTGCGTCTGGCTCGCATAGAACTGCAAAAAAATGCACATTTTTGTTCCTGGCTAAATTCTAAAAACGCTATAAATTGCTGGCCCGCGTCAAGACGCGTCTCCAGACGCCTCAAACGTGCGTCTGGCTCGCATAGAACTGCATAAAATTACACATTTTTGTTCCTGGCTAAATTCTAAAAACGCTATAGCTAGCTGGCCCGCGCCGAGACGCGTCTCCAGACGCCTCAAACGTGCGTCTGGCTCGCATAGAACTGCATAAAATTACACATTTTTGTTCCTGGCTAAATAATAATTCTAAAAACGCTATAGCTAGCTGGCCCGCGCCGAGACGCGTCTCCAGACGCCTCAAACGTGCGTCTGGCTCGCATAGAACTACAAAAAATTGCACATTTTTGTTCCTGGCTAAATTCTAAAAACGCTATAGCTAGCTGGCCCGCGCCGAGACGCGTCTCCAGACGCCTCAAACGTGCGTCTGGCTCGCATAGTACTGCAAAAAATTGCACATTTTTGTTCCTGGCTAAATTCTAAAAACGCTATAACTTGCTGGCCCGCGTCGAGACGCGTCTCCAGACGCCTCAAACGTGCGTCTGGCTCGCATAGAACTGCAAAAAATTGCACATTTTTGTTCCTGGCTAAATTCTAAAAACGCTATAGCTAGCTGGCCCGCGCCGAGACGCGTCTCCAGACGCCTCAAACGTGCGTCTGGCTCGCATAGAACTGCAAAAAAATGCACATTTTTGTTCCTGGCTAAATTCTAAAAACGCTATAGCTAGCTGGCACGCGTCGAGACGCGTCTCCAGACGCCTCAAACGTGCGTCTGGCTCGCATAGAACTGCAAAAAATTGCACATTTTTGTTCCTGGCTAAATTCTAAAAACGCTATAGCTAGCGGGCACGCGTCGAGACGCGTCTCCAGACGCCTCAAACGTGCGTCTGGCTCGCATAGAACTGCAAAAAATTGCACATTTTTGTTCCTGGCTAAATTCTAAAAACGCTATAGCTAGCTGGCCCGCGCCGAGACGCGTCTCCAGACGCCTCAAACGTGCGTCTGGCTCGTATAGAACTGCAAATGATTGCACATTTTTGTTCGTGGCTAAATTCTAAAATCGCTATAGCTAGCTGGCCCGCGCCGAGACGCGTCTCCAGACGCCTCAAACGTGCGTCTGGCTCGCATAGAACTGCAAAAAATTGCACATTTTTGTTCCTGGCTAAATTCTAAAATCGCTATAGCTAGCTGGCCCGCGCCGAGATGCGTCTCCAGACGCCTCAAACGTGCGTCTGGCTCGCATAGAACTGCAAAAAAATGCACATTTTTGTTCCTGGCTAAATTCTATAAACGCTATAGCTAGCTGGCCCGCGCCGAGACGCGTCTTCAGACGCCTCAAACGTGCGTCTGGCTCGCATAGAACTGCAAAAAATTGCACATTTTTGTTCCTGGCTAAATTCTAAAAACGCTGTAGCTAGCTGGCCCGCGCCGAGACGCGTCTCCAGACGCCTCAAACGTGCGTCTGGCTCGCATAGAACTGCAAAATCTTGCACATTTTTGTTCCTGGCTAAATTCTAAAAACGCTATAGCTAGCTGGCCCGCGCCGAGACGCGTCTCCAGACGCCTCAAACGTGCGTCTGGCTCGCATAGAACTGCAAAAAATTGCACATTTTTGTTCCTGGCTAAATTCTAAAAACGCTATAGCTAGCTGGCCCGCGCCGAGACGCGTCTCCAGACGCCTCAAACGTGCGTCTGGCTCGCATAGAACTGCAAAAAATTGCACATTCTTGTTCCTGGCTAAATTCTAAAAACGCTATAGCTAGCTGGCCCGCGCCGAGACGCGTCTCCAGACGCCTCAAACGTGCGTCTGGCTCGCATAGAATTGCAAAATATTGCACATTTTTGTTCGTGGCTAAATTCTAAAATCGCTATAGCTAGCTGGCCCGCGCCGAGACGCGTCTCCAGACGCCTCAAACGTGCGTCTGGCTCGCATAGAACTGCAAAAAATTGCACATTTTTGTTTCTGGCTAAATTCTAAAAACGCTATAGCTAGCTGGCCCGCGCCGAGACGCGTCTCCAGACTTATAGACCATAGTGTGAATGTTTTGCAAGGTTAGCGAAACCGGGAACTCAGAGGTTCTCTTAAGTTAACTGTTATTTGATCATTCATTGTATAATTTCTTGGGAGTTATGACGTATGGTTGTAAAATATTAGCTTTAGCGAATAAAATTGAGTTAGTATTGTGTCTAAAATATTGGAAATTGACAGTAATGAGCCTTCGATAATATTAAACATAGAATTGATTTTTTCTACATTCAATATGTTGTTATTTGTCTTAAAAATACTTGCAAATATATAATTAAGTTTTTCAATTTGCCTATCAAGTAAAACTTCATTTTTATTTAACTTTTGAATAGAGACATTAAAACTATTTATCGTAGGACGTACATCATGTATGTTATCTTTCATTAAAGAATAAATATGATGCTCATTTTGTTGACAAGTGCTAACAGCTTCGTCGTATTTTTTCGCGTCGTCAGCATCTAATGTACCGAAAAAGAATTTTAAAATTTCGCCTCCAAATTCAAGAGCGCGTTTTTGACGATTATCGGAAATAAGATGCGACAACGATTCCAACTTAAGATTATTAGAATTAATAAGTATTTCTAAGGGATTAATAGTATCCTTACACTCTTAATTAATGTTAGGTGAATTAAGAGTTTTTTCGCAAAAAGTTGATATGCTTTCAATAGACTTTTCTATATTTCCCATATAAGGTCTAATAGGAACCATGTCTATATATCGTCGGTGCGCTTGCCAAATCTGATAGGTGCATTTCTATGATACTTTCTTGTTACTTAATATCCTTTAAAATCAAGTATATTAACAATACATTTTATCATTTTCACGTGTATCTCAGTTCATACGGCATTTTGAAATTATGAATTAGTCAATTAATCATTAAAAAATCATCAATTAATCATTAAATAAAACAGATTAATGTCTCTCTTGTCAACTTGATGAAAAACACATATCAGATTTGGCAAGCGCACCGACGATATGTGATAACATTCCAGTTATCGTTTTGGAAATAGACTATTGATGTTGGATCAAAATAGATTCCTGCACTATGTTGTATTATTTCAATTGGCTCGGACAAACTTGAACACACGAAACATATTCACGCTGGTTTAATTTCGTTAACATGATATTTCACATGTTTCCTATTGACGCATAGAGTGACGTTATTTATACCGTGCGTTTTTAAAATCTTAAATTGTCCCTTCCACACAGGGGACAGAGCCTTACGGAGCCTATGATGGTGCTTTAAATAAACTAAATCACCGGTTTTATATGTTTTTTCTCGGGCTGTAGAATCATAATATGTTTTTGAAGATTCTTTACTTTTATTCATATTTTCAATAGCTTTTTCGCGGGAGTATCTCATCCTATATCGTAAAGCACGAATGTACTCCTGATAGGTAACGTTATCATTCGACTCGTAAACACTACTGGGAATTGACGGCTTATAACCGTATAGAAGTTCAAAAGGTGAGAATTCGGTAGTGCAATGAGGGGTTGTATTATAAGACAAAATCGCTGTTGCGAGATAGCAATGCCAGTCGTTTTGATTTTCATTAACAAAAGACCTTAAGTACTCCTTAAGAGTAGCATGGCTTCGTTCTAGTGCGCCATTTGTTTGAGGATGATACGGAGTAGAGAATAGATGTTTTATTTTAAGAATTTCAGTTAACTGCCTAAATAACTCTGACGTAAAGGTTGTACCTTGATCCGTCAATAACATTATGGGAAAACCAAATAATGAAAAGAAATGTACGAGGCTGCGTGCAACTTCTTCAGTCGTACAGGTTATCATAGGATAGGCACATGAAAATTTTGTTAAATCATCCTGAAGTGTTAAAATATATTTAAATTTCTGAAGGCCTGCTTCGGGTAAAGTACCAACGATATCGAGGGCTAATCTTTCAAAGGGCCTAGTACTTGTTGATGTTATTACCATAGGTGCTTTGTTTGATGCTCTTAAAGGTTTATTTATTTGGCATAACTTACAGTCTTTAACAAATCGTTCAATATCTGAACGCATTCCTTTCCAATAGTATGAGGCTTTGATTCTACTTAACATGCGTTTAACGCCTGGGTGACCTGCTATGATCGTCCCGTGATTTTCTTTAAGGATATTGCAGATCTCGGCAGGAGTTGGATAAAGTATTTGGTTTTTATAAATATGGATCTCAATTTTAGTGCCATGAAAAATGTAAGAGATTATATTATATATTTTAACATAAACTAGTTTAGAAAATGGTTCAGAAAAATCAGGCAAAGCTAATCCCTTCATATTATTTCATCATTTATAGAAATAATATCATCACGTAATTTAAGTAGTAAGTTATAAATAGTTTTGTAAGTTGTTTCATCGAAATGATGGACTTTAGTGTATAAGAAATAAAGTATCTTATTATTTTTACAGACAACCGTTTGTGAGGTGTCAGGTTCGCGTTCGCCTGCGCGATATTCCTGGGGGTTGTCAAGCATCGCTAATAATTGCTCAGTATGCGGCATTGAGTTTCTAGATCTAAAGAAACTGGACAGGCAATACACTTTTGTTTTGCTTTATGTAAACTCTCATTATGTTCAACGATTTTCGTGTCGCAATCCGAAATGGTTTTTGTGAATTGTTTTTTAAATTATTCCTCATAATTATTCGAGTTAATGTTGGAACTTCGGGTAGTCACAGCATTGACTGGATAACGCGATAACGCGTCAGCGTTACTATTAACTCTGCTGGGTTTATACACAATCTCATACTCGTACTCTTCGAGTTTTAGTCGCCATCTTAACAAACGGCCACCCGGGTCTTTAGCGTTAAATAACCACGTTAAAGGGCGATGATCAGTCACGATTTTAAATTTATAACCATAAAGATAGGCCTAAATGTGTTTACGGCGAAAAGTATAGCGAGGAGCTCTTTCTCAGTTGTTGAATAATTACCTTCTTGTTTATTTAAAGTGCGAGACGCATATGCGATGGGCTTATCTTTGCCTATTTCGCCCTGTGATAAAACTGCACCGACGGCATAATTGGAAGAATCCGTCGTCACAATAAAAGGTTGAGAAAAATCTGGATATTGTAATAAAGGAGCTGAGATGAGCCTTTCTTTAAGCATGCTGAAAGCTTGCTCTTGTTCATGAGACCAATGAAAATTAACATCCTTTTTTAGTAAAGATGTGAGAGGTTTAGTAATATGAGAGAAATTCTCGATAAAGCGACGGTAATAACCTGTTAAACCGAGGAAAGATTTTACATCTTTGGGAGTTTTCGGCGTGGGGAATTGAGATATAGCCTTTACCTTATCTGGATTAGGCGTAACACCGTTGTCCGTAATAATATGCCCTAAATAAGCCACTTCTCGTCTTAAAAATTCACACTTATCGGGCTGTAATTTTAAGTTTGCCTCTCTACGTTTAGAAAATACAGATTCTAATTTCTGTATGTGAGATTCAAGGTTATGTGAGTAAATTATACAATCATCGAGATATATGTAACAATGAAGACCTTGAAGTCTTGAGAGAACAATATTCATCATTCTTTGGAATGTCGCCGGAGCATTTTTGAGCCCGAACGGCATTCTTGTAAATTCAAATTGACCTGATATACTGTTAGTCGTTACGCTGAAGGCTGTTTTTTCTATATCTTTAGGATTTAATAAGACTTGGTGGAAACCTGAAAATAAATCAAGAGTACTGAAATATTTTGAATGACCTAATTGATCCAAGATGTCAGTTATAAGAGGAAGAGGATAAACCTCGGATACAGTAACGTCGTTCAAGCGTCGATAGTCAATTACAATACGCCACTTTTGTTTACCCGATGCATCTAATTTTTTCGGAACCACCCACACAGGCGCATTCCAAGGAAAAGTTGAGGGGCGAATAATATTTTGATCGAGCATTTTTGTAATTTGTTTTTCGACTTCGTTTTTATGCACTTCAGGGAAACGATACGATTTCACGTGAATTGGGGGTGCATCCCCAGTGTTAATTGAATGTTTAATTACATCTGTATGAGTTAAATTTTCGCCATCAAGATGAAATATATCCGTATATTTGGAAATACAGTTCATCAAAGCCTTATGTTCTTGTGGATTTAAATGAGAACACCTTATTTGCTTAAGAACTCCTGTATGCCGGTCAGTTTTTGAGACTTCTAATTGTTGAATAAATTCCGTATGACTGTTATCTAATTTAGAAGGCAGCTGGTCAAACGGAGTTAACTTGACTTCGTAGTTGTCAATTAGGACCTCATACTCCGTGGTGCTGAGAATAGACATTAACTCTATTATCCCTTCGATAGTCCTAAACATTCGTTTAAAAATGGCGCGAATGTCGAAGCATTTTGTAGGTATGTAATTATTTTGGATAGACCTTCGGATAAATTAAGATTTCGTCATCATACAGATTTTTTTTTTTGGGATAAGCCCGCCACACATTCCCAACCACTGCAACTCCTGAAAGCCAGAATTTGCCAGAATCAACTGTAACAGTGGCGACCACCAGAAAAATGGCGAGCCAATGAAGCCCGACGAGTCCCGGAGAAACGATTTAACTGTCTTGGATCCTGCAACGAATTTAATCAGAAAAGTACAGCGGAGGAGTAGGAAAATAAATATATATATAATTTCCACTTCCCTCCTTTTCAAGCAGGAGACAGAATAGAGCTACGCCAATAGGCACCAAGGGACATATACAACTGGGTTAAGCCCAGTTGTCAAGCACCACGGATTATATATTAATTAAAAACTAATGGGTCCTAAATTGTGAGCTACTTTTGATTCCAGTAATAGGTATGGCAAAATCGCCTGAAAGCACGGAAGTTTGTTCTGGTTTCTACAAGGTCCGTGTAGTAAATTACTCCAGATGTAACCTGAATACTATCTAACATAATATTGCGTTCAGTTTGCCAAAGAATACACTCCCATAAGATGTGGTGCGCGGATTGTTCGTATTCATAGTCGGCTGTAGAACATTGACATAAAGGCGAGGCCACAAGCCTAAAGGAAAATAATTTACTCTTAAAGTTGCCATGACCTGTGAGAAATTGGGCAACACAATGATCCACCTCCAGCCATGTCCTATCCAGCCGCTCACGAACGGATGGAAAAACTGGTGGGGGTGTCGGCCTTTAATGGAATTTTCCCACCTACATTGCCATTCGGATAAAAGTTCCTCCCAGACGTCAGTCTGGGGTTTTAGTAATCTACAGATCTTAGCACGGTCGCGTTGCGGTAAAAACTCTAGGTCCGTGATCTTTCTAGCGTAGTAGTACATTGCAGCACGCCGCTGCACCTCTAGATCGACTGGGACAACTCCCGCCAGCACCGGTAAGGCTTCAGTACTAACCGTCCTATACGCCTTGCATAAGAATATCAAAGCCAAACGCTGGCTTTGCAGCAATTTACGGCGTACCGCCCCTATGGTGGCCTTGTCAGCCCAGACAGGTGCCCCGTAGCACATACAACCCAAGTGAGTAACCCCTTAGATAATTTTTAAGGTTTGAAATGAGAGACCCCAAGAAGCTTTGGATATTCTCGTCAAGGCGTAGAAGTTCTTTTTTGCTTTTTCACCTACTGTTTTTATATGATCAATAAATGAAAAGTTCCTTTCTAGTAGCATACCGAGGTAGCACACGGATTCTTTTCTTTTAACGGGTACGTTATTAAATTTAATACTAGGCCAGGATTTTAGATTTCTTTTTAAAATAAGTTGATAGGTTTTATGCGGTGCAAAGTTCAGACGGTTTCGATCGCCCCACTGTGATATTAAACGTAGACATGTGTCAGCCAAGTTCTCGAGTCCAGCCCGAGTGCTTGCCTCAATGAGCAGTAAGCCATCGTCCGCGTAACCGGTTAATGAACAGCCGCATGGGAGCGGAAGTGCGAGGAAATCATCGTAGCCAAAATTCCATACATATGGACCGATAACTGAGCCCTGAGGACATCCCATGGTTAGAGACTTAGAAATGGAATGATGTCCAAGTTTGAGTTTCGCGGAGCCGTTTAGAAAATACGAAAGAATCAGATTATAGATATTTTTGTAGTATTAAAGCAATTTAATACTTTTAACCACTTTTATACATATACTCAATTTTATTCACAAGCCTTGCAAAAAAAAAAGCGCGGGAACACCAACTACCACAGACTAATGTCAAACGTCATAGTGAAGTTCCGATAACGCTTGACAACTAGTGTGTTTCTACGTGAATCGATTTTCTTCATCTAACAGCTCGGCCATCCTGCAGTCCTTCGGTCCCCTCAGCTTGGTACGACAGCTCAGCCGTATGCTCGCTGCAGGGTTCCACTGGCGATCTTCACCATTCCGGCAACTACCGCTGTGAGGCCCCGAAGGCAAGCGTAAAAACAAAGGTTATATAAGGCCCCGAAGGCAAAGACTGAATACCCGACAGAAAGGCCCCTTAGGCAAGTCTTAGGTATTATGGCTGCAATTTAGGCCCCGTAGGCAATCGTCTGGTGGTTGACGTATATGTGCTGTAAGGCTCCGGAAGCAAGCACGATAGTAAACGCTGTGAGGCCCCGAAGGCAAGCGTTAAACCAAGGCCCCGAAGGCAAAACTAGTTAAATTGGAGAAGCTCGTGCTATAAGGCTCCGTAAGCAAGCACTTGGGTGAACGCTGTGTAGGCCCCGTAGGCAAGTGTGATAGTTGAGTTAGAGATAATTTGTGCTATAAGGCTCCGTAAGCAAGCACTTGGGTCAACGCTGTGTAGGCCCCGTAGGCAAGCGTGATAGTTGAGTTAGAGATAATTTGTGCTATAAGGCTCCGTAAGCAAGCACTTGGGTCAACACTGTGTAGGCCCCTGAGGCATACGTCCGTCATGATATATAAAAAAAAATGGATTGCATGGTTATCAATACAAGGGCAACTCACGACTGCTCTGCCAGATCTTCATCAGATGAAGAGTCTCGGCGTCTATGATGCCAACTCTTAATTTTATCACGGGCAACTATATTTCTGTACGCTCGTTTACCTTTCGTGTACGATGTGACCTCATAGCGGTCGTTAGGTAACACAGCTGTAACCCTGTATGGTCCTGCATATCGCTGGACAAGTTTTCCGCTTGTTAGACCAGGACGTAATATTTTCCGCTCTACCATAACCAACTGACCCATAAGTAGAGGTTCTACAACTCGCCGATCTTTGTCATAACGTGTTTTCATCTGAGCTGCATTCGTTTCAATACTTTGAGCAGCTTCGTCTCGAGAAGTCGAGAAGTTTCCACTGTAGACTGCCCCCTGCAAATAATTAGGTAAACGGGGTCTTAAGCCACACAGCAACTCTAAAGGCGACTTGCCTGTCCCTTGACTTACCGTCGAATTTAAACCTAATTGAACCTTTGGCAAGTATGCATCCCATCCTCGTTCACTATCACCCATGTGGGCTGACAGAGAATTTAATATCGTTCGGTTCAGACGTGCGACCTGTCCATTCGCCCGTGGCGACGCCACTGCGTTCAAAACATGTTTGATGGCGTTGGTGTCGCAAAATTGTTTGAACTCCTTACCCGTGAATGCCGTGCCTCGGTCACTAACAATTCGTTCGGGATAACCAAATGTGTGGCTCAGTTTACTTAACGCGGTAATCACGCCTTTGGCATTTACTGCAGCAACAGCTTCTAACCACACGAATTTAGTGAATCCGTCGATAACCGCAAAAATATATGTTTTCCCGTTACTCTTACAAAAAGGGCCCAGGTGGTCCACATGTACAGTATGGAAGGGCACGGCCACCTTCGGAACAGGGTGTAGTAAACCCGGTTGTTTCCCAGTTGGTTTCTTCGTGAACTGGCATCCTAGACAACTTGCCACATATTTTGTCACATACTTTCTCATCTTCGGAAACCAATATTTAGCTCGTATTGCTTCAAGACACTTTTCAGTTCCCAGGTGCCCATGTTCGTCATGATAAATTTTCATAATATGGAATCTCGAACTCTTAGGTAGAACCGGTCTCAACCCATTCTCTATTACACGACACAACCGTCCGTCTACGACTCTATAATCTTTCGATAGCCCCTCCTTCTTTTTCTTATTGGCTTCTTGTTCTAGTTTCAAATTCAGAAGCAATGCTTGAATTTCCTCATCGTTATCTTGGAACGCATCAATTAGATCCTTTTCCTGTATGTGGTGCACTGCCATAGGGTTTCTGCTCAAGGCGTCGACGTGCACCATAGAAGTACCGGGTCGATGGTCAACTTCAAAATTGTACTCTTGTAGGATCGAGCCACCAACGGGTGATCCGTGGTGACAAGTCCCTTTTCAACCAAGCCATCCGTAAGGCTGAGCAATCAGTCACGACTCGAAACTTAACACCAGAAAGGTATACCTTGAAACGATTGACAGCAAACACCACAGCAAGAGCTTCCAATTCGAAACTGTGGTATCTTTGTTCAGTTTCTGCTGTTTGTCGGCTAGCATAAGCGACAACCCTCATTTCGCCATTTGGTAGTCGTTGAAGGAGAACACCACCGAGTCCTACTTTTGATGCATCGGTGTGCACTTGGGTTTCCCTGTCCGGATGATAAATTACCAGCACTGGATCAGAGGTAAGGATATCCTTTAGAGTTTTAAAGGCTTGATCTTGTTCAGGTCCCCAGCGCCACTCCACGGCCTTTTTCGAGAGTAGAGTGAGCGGTCGTGCAATGCTCGCAAAATTCCTAATAAATTTCCGGAAGTAACTGGCCAGGCCGAGAAACTGCCGCATGTCATGCACATTTGTAGGTGCCTTGAAGTTGGAAACTGCCATAGTTTTGTGAGGTGAAGGTCTTATCTCACTGCCAGATATTTCATGGCCAAAGTATTCAACGCTGTTCGTGAGAAATGAACATTTGGTTTTCTTTAGCTTGACACCTGCATTTGCAATCAAGGTGAAGACCTTCTCTAAATTAGCAAGACATTCCTCGGTATCCCTGCCCCAGACTATGACATCATCAATATACACCTCAGCGCACACATGAATTACTGGCTCCAGAATGTCGTTCATGGCTCTTTGGAACACTGCTGGGGCATTGCAGAGGCCAAAACTCATCATCTTATATTGGTAATGGCCATCCGGCGTAATAAATCCTGTAAGTGGTCTTGAATCCTCCGCAATTTTGATTTGGTGGTAGCCATTGGCCAGATCTAAGCAACAGAATACCGACTGGCCCACCAACCTGTCTAATAGGTCTTGTATGACTGGTAAAGGATATTGTTCCTTTTCGGTGATCTTATTAAGTGCTCTGTAGTCTATGCACAACCGATGTCCTCCATCTTTCTTCTTCACAAGCACTACAGGGCTTGCAAAAGGGGATTTAGAGTTTTCGATTATCCCCGCCTTTAGCAGTTCGGCAATGATATTTCTTATAATTTCCCTTTCATGAAATGAGACTCGGTACGGCTTGTAATTTATAATCCTGTCTTCTGTTAGCGTTATGCTCATCTCTACACTGCAATTACCCAGTGCCATTCCATTACCAGAAAAGCAGTGCTCATACTTGGTTAGCAGTTTGTTTAGGGATGCCTTCTGATTTTCATTTAAATGATCACCCACCTTAATGTTATCACAACATTGGCCTTCCAATTCTGCTCTGGCAATACAGTACTTTTCTTTTAATTCCAGAGTCCGATTTGTCTTGTTGATAAGCTTTATAAAAGCCTGACCATCATGTAAGTCAACACTGTCCCCTATAACATCCTTCTCGCACAATGGTTTTCTTTGTTCGCTCAGCTTGGTACACATAACACCATCAACAACAGGTTCTGGTCTGCTTGTGGATACAACCGTATCTTGCCAAAAGAATCACACAGTTCAGTCACTTGAAATGCCATTTCATTTTTATATATGTTAAGCTCAGTCGGGGTTTTTACAACAACAATATTCGGTGATTCTGTGAAAGGCTGTCCTATGAGAACATCAATTTCTTGTAGGTCATCTTGCACAACATAGAATTGATTGACTTTCTACACATCATCGACGACAAGAGAAGTTGAAACCAATCCCAATGGTGTTGTTAATGCATCTCCATATCCCTTTATAACAGTTTCATCGTTGGGTATTAGCACCAAGTCCTGGGTCTCAAAGAAACTCTGTTTCATGGTATTACACGAGCTACCAAAATCTATAAAAGCATTTGCCGGAGCTCCATTAACAAGTACACCCTTGAAGTACTTCTTGTCTGAAGAATCACAGCATACAGTTTTGACCTTATGTATTTGCGTACCTATTTTAGATTTCTTCCTGCAGTCCTCCAGTGAGTGACCATCAATATTACAGAAAGAACAATGTTTGCTCTGGTTTTTCTTTTTGAAACACTCGGCTTCAGTATGGCCTGGCCTTCCACAAAATGAGCATTTTCGATTCTCCTTGTTTTTGTGCATTTTATTTGTATTATTATTGTTTTTGCGACATCTGCTTGCTTTGTGACCAGGTTTGCCACAAGAGAAACACATTGTCACCCTATCTAGTCCATAACTATTTTTCAAGAATGTTTCAGGTTTGTCTTGCTCTTTGCTAGCAGCTGAAGTGTTGATACTAGCCAAGTACTGAAGTAAAGAATTGGTGTCCCGGCACCCAGCTGATTTAGCACCAATCTCCAATAATTGGTTCCCAAGTGTACCTATGACAGCTTCAGTAATGATCTCATCACTTAACTGGCACGACATTCCAATCCCAAGTTTAGTATAATAAAATTCAATTGGGTCTTCATTGGGCTTTCTGACTCGGTTCACTAATTCTCTTACTTGTGTTAGTTTATTTTTAGTGAACGGGAATGCTTTAACCAACTTTTCCTTCCACTCGGTCCAACTCATTTCATAAGATGCTTGGTGTTCATACCAACTCTTTGCATAGCCACCAAGTTTAGAGGTACAGTTACATATTAGTGTGCGTTCATCCCAACCATGCATATTGGCAATTCCTTCCAAGTTCCGGATCCAATGTTCAACAGAGACCGGAGAAGTCTGTGGGTCAAACATAGGTATAAAATCATTACGACCCATGTAGCGAACTATGGAGGGCTGGGATGTATCTCCAGTATGATAATTAGTTTTCTTTCTCAATTCTCTTATCAGCACCTCCAAGGCTTTTATCCTACTGCTTTTCTTCTTTAAATTCTTCTTATCTTTTATAGTGTTTCCCACATTGCTTGAGCTAGAAAAATCCGCCCCTAAGGCTACCCACTGACCAGAAGAAGTAGAACGGGAGACCTATGTCTCTTCCTATGCCGACCCATAGTTATAATTGAAATAGATTCAAATAGTAAATTTAATAGTATTATCACTACAACACAGTTTATGTTACAACTTGTTCCTTTCAAAGTTTACACAAAAAATAATAGAAATTAAATTAATTTATTTACACAATAAAGGTTCTGTTTGTAATTGCTTTGTTTTTTTTTTTCCTTTTATTATCACTGTATTTCACTCACCAAAGAATTGAAGCATTTGAAGATTGCAAGCAGGTAAAGTAGCGTGCACCTCACAATCCTCAGCCTCGGGGATTATCAACCAAAGCGCAGAGCCTTGATCATCTCACCCAAAACCGGGAAAATTCAACGAACAAGCGAGTGCGTCAGTAGCGCAACTTGTCACAACTTGTTCCGTGCGTAAGCTTTTCTCGTCACACAAAATGTTCTTGGATATGTTAGATTGGGCTCTAAAAGAGTTAGTTAAGCATATATACAATAACAAGCATCCATTTTTGCAATCCGATATTAAAGTTTTTCCAATTTTACAAGCACAATGCAAATGTAACGATAGTAGATCACAAAGTTCTTTGGCAAAAATCACACCAAACCGTATGAATAACTTTATAAGCGTCAGTAAATCGCACTTCTGAATACTATTAAAGCAATTTAATACTTTTAACCACTTTTATACATTTTCTCAATTTTATTCACGAGCCTTGCAGAAAAAAAAAGCGCGGGAACACAACTACCACAGACTAATGTCAAACGTCATAGTGAAGTTCCGATAACGCTTGACAACTAGTGTGTTTCTACGTGAATCGATTTTCTTCATCTAACAGTAGCAACCACGGGTTTTCATTTTAAGTAGTAGCATCGGCCACACTGACGTATAAATCATATGGACTTGAAATGTTTGACTATAGAAAAAACAGTTATACAAATATGTGGCATATCGACACCGAAATCATAAAAATACTGTCATCTCTTTTTAACTTTCATAATTTTGCTTAAGTGAAAAAGGATAACAGTGTTTTTGACAGTTACTATAATGGCAACCCTTCATTCCTAGCGTCATTAAAATACCTATTTGCGGCCGGGTCGCCATTTTATCCTCTCGCTGTTTGACAACAAGTTGAGGTACGTGAACTGTCAAATACTCTTGAGCTGTGGATATAATTTGTGAATTTTGAAGTCATTTTGCTGTGTTATTACGTTTGAACTTGGTTTTATAGTGGAAATCGTCAATTGCAAGATGCCTAATAGGGTATTCTACAATGTTTGAAAAAGTACTTCAAAATGTTGATTTTCCTTATAAAAAGCCACAAAAAATATATTTCAGCAAAATAAACACGCTTTCTTGCCATAAAATTAAATTAAATTTTAAACCTTTTTTATTCCCGCAAAAACGCTGTCAACCATTTTGATGACGTCATATTGGTAAAAACAACAGTCGTGTAGTGTATGTCAAGTGTATGTATGTACAACCGGCACTCATTCAACGTTAACAGCCGTAAATATTTAGTGTTTTTTGGGTAAACCATGAATTACAATCGCTATCGTTGGTGTGTAGCGTCTAGTTGTACAAATAATAGCATTAAAACTCCAGAAAAGTTGTTTATCAAAGTGCCAGATGATATTGAAACAAGGAATGTTTGGTTGGAACTCGCAAAACGAGATCCTAAGTCATTATCAACTAAAAGTCGATTGTATTTATGTGAGGATCATTTCAATGTAAGTATATATATAAAGTTGATGGTAACATAACCTAATTACTATGAAAGCCATCAACAAATTAGTAATAATACATCTTAGAATAATAACTCATAATACATATTATTTCAGTTGGAACAAGATATGGAGAATTATATGGAATACAAAATAATGGGATCTGTAAAACATGTTAAAATGAAAGTAAACACCACCCCATCCAGATTTTGTTTTGAAACTGAGAAAAAATGCAGATTTTCACCAAGTACCAGCCAGTCAACCCTTATAAACACACAAAGACTGGATTTTGTTCAAGGGACTGAAAACAGCAAGCTATCTGAAGACTACACTGAACCAACAGCAACATCATCTAAATCAGGTATTACAGTCCAAGTGTACTGAAGAGGGTACCTGTATCCTTAGCATAGTGCTATTGAGTACACTAACATATTTAGAGCATTACTATTTTAAATAAAAAAATAATGTTAAAGTTAGTACTTATTATTTATGAGCATTGATTGTTTCCAGATGTACCAGTACTTGAATCTGAGAAAAATAAAGCGGATAAGGCAACCCAAGTGCAAACACTGACTAATGACAAGTCAATCCAGGTGCAAGTACTATCAAACGAAAGCAAATCAGTGCAAGCAAATATATCAGCTCATTACAGAAGTAAATCTACCCAGATCAAATTTAAAATAAAAGACCAATCTCTTTCCCCGATACAATCTAGTGTGTCTATTGCAACATCCCCTCATATGAGAGGAAGCCAAATAGATAAACCAAGTACATCTGGAGTCACAAGGTCTGCTAAACGAAAATTATCAGTTATATTTGAAGAAAAATCTGATAGTGAACTGTCACTTACACCATCCATATCAAGTGAATGGCCTTCACCATCCAAGTCCAAGACTAGTTCTGACAGTAGTTTACCTGAGGAATTTAAACTAGAAGAACAAAAGTTAAATTACCAAAACACTTTATCTAAAATTAAAAAAAATAGCAGACTGTATGTGGGAATTCCCAAGGAACTTTATCATTTGGTAGATATTATAAGGAAGCATACTCATACAAACGAACAACAAATTTTATTGTGTTTGACAAAAGTAAGACTTAATAGAACATTTTCGCAATTGGCTGATGATTTTGGGTTATCACTTTCACAAACTAGTAAAATATTTCTTACTAAGTTACCGCTGATAAGCAAGGCACTGTCTCCTTTTATAAAACCTTTTAGTCCTGAAACAATAAAACTAAACTTACCTATTGCTTTCCAACATCGATTTCACAAAGTTACTTGCATCATAGATTGCTTGGAAATTGAAATTCAGAAGCCAACAATAGCTGTACGTCAAGCAATGACCTGGTCTGAATATAAGAAAGCAAATAAAATTAAACATTTAGTTGCTTGTACACCTGATGGAATGATTAGTTTTGTGTCTGCTGGATATGGGGGTAGGATAAGTGATGTGAATTTAATTGAACATTGTAAGTTTTTGGATAGATTAGAACCTAGAACTTGTATTTTAGCAGACAGAGGGTTCAAACATATTGAACTTTATTTAAAACAAAGAAATTTTACTTTGATGAGGCCTCCAAGTGTTAGTAGTGGTTCCAAACTTACGAAATTGGAAGTCAGGCTAACCAAACAAATAGCAAGCCTTAGAATTCATGTAGAGAGAGTGATACGCAGAATTCGTGAGTTTAGTATACTGAAACCTCATTCAGTTGTCAACTCTAATTTAATTCCAGTTCTTGATGAGTGTATTGTAACAGCTTGTGCTCTTATAAATCTGCAAGATTCCCTAATCAAATAATTATTTTTGAATACAAATGTAAAATACAATATTGATTTAATAATGAAAAACATAATTTTTATTTAATTATATAATTAATAGGATTCAATATTTCTGGATTCTTTAAAGAATGTCTTTTATAATAGTGGTATACATAGGAATGATTTGTCTATTAATATGCAATAATGCTATTGGTACTTCATAACGCCTTATGTTTCTGCAGTATGAAATAAACTTTCAAGCAAAAATGTGGAATTACCCCAGCTTCTTTCAACATATTTTCAGTATAGAATCGATTGAGGTGATTACTGAAATTGAATAATTTTGAAGACTTATGACTTTAACTTTTAACTTTATAACTATTGGTTGTGTGCTGATAATAAGTTGGAAGACATGTGGATGATTTCATATTTTTGCTCATAAGTGTAGTTTCAATGTTTGTAAATTAATGAGTGCTGATTGTAATTTTGAATTACTTCACTTAAAAAGAATAAAATAAAAAATTCACATAAATGAAGTACTTCTTTTATTATATTTTTACAGTTTCATACAAAATTGGAAAAATATTTTGTTTCCAAAAACGGATAACGCTGTGGAGCAGTTCCGACACATAGTTTTGGTCATAGTCAATCTCTATAACATCAACTTGATTGTCTTTTTCAAAATCACTGCTTGCAACACAAAAGTAACCTTTATTTAAATTTGCACAATACATTTGTATTTGCACTTGTGCATAATATTGTTTAGTGATAGCACCATTTTTAATATAATTTTTTTCAGTTTTCTTGCTACTTGGGCACTTAATTTCTATTGTATAATTTTTTTCACAAATACCATCTGGTGAGCCGGCAATCATAGGATTCTGTTCAGATATAAATAATCCACATTTTCCTATTTTTTTGCCCAATTTTTCCTCCACAGTTTTTCTTACACCATCTTCCAAATTTTTACCTCGTTTTATTGCAGTTGTTTCTATAGTTCTTGCTCCCAGAATACTTGCAACCAGAGTACCATCAGTGGTTTTGCACCTGCTTACTTCAAAACATTTTGAAGCAGTAATTCTCCCATAGCGTAACTCGTACCATAATGCACTTTTATGTTGATTCCTGGTCTCTTTTTCTGCGTTTCTAATATTTATGTCATTAAAAAAAATTGCTATTTGTTTCAAATATTCATCACAATCATTGCTTTTTTTACTACACATTAGGTAATGTAATGAGAGCATATTAATTTTTTTGCAAACAAAATCATTTTCATGTTTCAAGTATTGACATGTAGTAATTTTTCTTTTTTTTGATTCTGTCAAAAAATCTTCCACCACCCTTGTCACTATATCAATACTTTTGCCTTCATCAGCTTTTACCTTCTTTTTTATCATGTCCTTAGTGGTTATTATTTTAATTGAAGATCCAATCTTTGCTAGAGTTGATTTTTTCCAATAACATTGTATTGAAGTGCATGAGGGCTCTTCGCTACGACGATGACACCACATTAAAAACGCAGCAGCATGTTTACAACCACCAGTTGATGCAGGGCAATCATGACATGTCACCTGTAACACATCTTCTTCTTGTTCATCTACAATAAGTGTCACAGAATATGGCTTGGCGTGTACTTTGTGTTCTGGACATATTGTACACTTTACAGTACATGTACTTTGGGTTCTTTGTAGCTGCACGTAACCAATAGCATCGTCACCGTACGATTCTCTTGTAGATCTGTGAACAAAAACAAGTCTTAATTTAATTTGACAGTAACACGGAATAAAACGTAACTTTCCAATATTTTTTTACTAATTAGGTATACCTGGCACTTACATAGAAAAACAGTAGAATATTATATAACAAGTAATACTTACAAAGATGTTTTAACATTCCGGAATTCAGCAGAACAGAAGTCTGGGTTACATGCAAAGAACTTTGTAACCATCATTGAATCAATTTTTGGCAGATTCGTACTATCTGCTTTTACAAAATCGGTTTGCATTTTAATAAATAAATAGGTAAAAATGAAATGCACTGAAGAAAGAACACAATATTATTACTCCTTGAAGTTAAAGTTGATTATTATAGCTGTTTACACGGAACTGACAGTTTTCTGTTTTTGCCTATATGACGTCACACCATGGCGGCTTGTGTTTTAGGTCACGTGATATACAGATTAAAAATGACGACTTTTAATTTTAATATATTAAAACAATTATGTGCTTTTATGACTCAAAATCAGAATTTTTAAGTATATTTCTACATACATTTTGATTTTTATCAAATTTCATAATTTATTTTTCACTACCGAAAGTACCCTATTGTAATACAATCGGATGTGGCATTAAAAGAAGCGGAAATCACCCGAACATAACTTTGCACCAGTATGTACTTAATTTCAGCTGAAATATCTTTGGATTTAGATAATAAACAAAAGATTCTGCATTCGTTGAAGAGTTTCAACAGTAAAGTATTCATAATTTCCCTTTTGCCCTTATTATCAACAGTAATAATTGTATTTCTACTTCGAATTAGTTTCTTGTTATTGTAGGGATAGACTAGTGCAGTGCATGCATGACATTTTTATATTTATCGATAATGCTATATTATGGCTTTTTATTGGTTTGTTGTTTTACTTGCAGGGCTGCCTGCAAATAAAGGAAAATAAATTTGGCTGGAAACAATTGGTGTTGAAAATTTAAAGATGTCAACAAAAACAATATATAATTGTTCTCTTCACTTAGAAGGATCTTGTTTCAACTGGAAACTGAATAAAGTAACATTGCTTGACGATACTACCTTCTACTTCTACCTTCACGAACCTTATTGGTAAGTAACATTGTTTGTTATAAATTTGTCTGACATGATTGTGTAGCGGCTGATAAATGATGGTGATGTCGTCAATTGCAACACTTGCCTAATGGGCACAAAGAGTGATGTTAAGAATGTATTTGAGTGTGATCCTTAGATTAATTGCCAAAATAAGACTGAATATATGTTAAATTGGTTGTGCTACTAAGTACATTTATGGTATTCCTTTTATAAGGAATTTATTAATGTTTAGTTACAAACGTCACCAGTAGTCTGCTTTTTGAATAGTACTTTACAGTTTACTTTTAAATAGTATAATAACAGTCCTATTCTGTAAAAATCTCCCTATGAATATTTGGATGAGGTTAATGTGAAGTGAGCTTATGTATGATTGTTTAGCTCATTACCACTCGAGAGCTACTAAACTAGAAAACGAGTGAGAATGAAAAGAGACTTCTCAACCCACCAATTGCAAATTAAATGGGGTGCTTTATAATAATAAATAAACCGATTAATAAAATCAAGAAACATCAAAAATACTAACAATTTTATTGCTTTTTTACAGCCTGTGATTCAATCAAATATGACTGGCATTTTAATTGAAAGTGACCAAAATTAGACAAACTAACAATCAATATCTGGGTGTGGTGCTCTTAATATGGTAATATTTTTTTGGAATTTTAAGCAGTGGGATCACCTACTGTTTTTGAAGTGTCATAAAACTTTGAGTATTTACTTTTCTGTTTTTGTTAATATTTATGTTAATAATAGAGTGGTTTTTAGATCAAAGCTGTTTGTGTGCCTACCATTCAATATCAACCTAGGGAAGATTTCTAAGAGGAGTGGCATAGATTTAGCCTCTAGCACATCCGCTACGCCAGATTTAGTCACCAGCACCTCCACTGCGCCAGATTTGGCCGCTAGCACCTCCGCTGCGCCAGGTTTAGTCGCTAGCACCTCCGCTGTGCCAGGTTTAGCCGCTAGCACCTCTGCTGCGCCAGGTTTAGTCACAAGCACCTCCGCTGCGCCAGATTTACCGGCATGACTAGCTTCAGTTTTTCCTGTCATCATTATTTGCGAATTTGATCTCAACGATAACATCTCATCAACTGAATTAAGATTGGGTGGGAGATATCTCTCGCTTGTGTTCAATATCTATTAAAGCTTACTTTTATTTTATTTGATTTCAGGTACACACAATTAAAATGATTAAAAAATAAAAGGACAAATGTCAAAAACAGAACATGAAGATAGACTTAATGAGAAAGTTAGAAGACAGACAAAAAAAATTGCTCTTTATAGTAATATTATCAAAGATTTTTTTTACAAATATTATGAGAAGAAATCTACTGAAAGAGGATCACACAGAAATTACCTGGTCAAAATAATAATTGTATTGTTCAGAAATGAATGAGATTAATTTGTTTAATATTACTTTATTATAAATAATTATTGTTGACTTTTAATTTAAACCTAAAATCATCGGCATGTTAGAAAAGATAGGCGTTGGTTGGAGACGTCCGTACCGGGAGCCCATTGCGGATGCGACGTCATTTGTTTTCTTAGAATTTGTTCCCTCCGCTCCGCCTCGAACGTCTACCTAACAACTAAAGGCTCTAGAATAACACTTTGTCGCTCGTACGCCGCCGCCACGCTTCTCGCGCGCCGCTGCCTTCGTGAAGAGTTCCATATAAATCTATGCCAGGGATGGCCAACCGGTCGATCGCGGCTATTAGTCCAGTCGATCGCGGCGAGACAAAAAATATAAATAGGTTCGTATAACAGACTGCGCACGATGTAAGTAAATACTGAATCATCATCATCATATCAGCCGAAAGACGTCCACTGCTGGACATAGGCCTCCCCCAAGCGTCGCCACAACGACCGGTCCTGTGCGTCTCGCATCCATCGGCTACCAGCGACCTTCACCAGGTCATCGGTCCACCTTGTGGGAGGCCTTCCAACGTTACGTCTTAAATACTGAATAGGTTATGTTAATAAAATACTACATAAATGTCTTTACCCCACCGTTTCATTTGTAGTTTTAAGAAGTACCTATGTAATTCGTAGATCGTACAGGATTTCGTCAATAAAAAGTCGATTTTGGGTCTAATCAAGTTGGCCACCCCTAATCTATGCATTTGAACGCGTCGCTGGTCGCGCCGCCGCCGCGCCGCTGAGTTCGTGTCCACGGCCTTAGAATGACGTCAGTTAGCAGTTAGCTGACCATGCATTGGTGTCGATTCTGTTGTGCACAAACTAAAGGAGGGTGGCGATATTAGGCCCGCTAGCAGTGATAAGAAGTGATAGCGGCCACAAATGAAATATATATTAAAAAAGAACTTTTATTTAATAGTTATTTATCGTAATTTTTATACGACTTTTAATCACGGGGTAATGAAAAACATAATAAAAAGAAGTTATAGCGGAAAACATTGTGAAAAAATTATCTGTGGAATTAGGAAATCCAGATGTCAGCCATGACATCTGCATTTCCTAATTCCAGGGTTGCCAGGGGTTAAAATTGAATAATATTTTATGAAAGGAGTCATGATTTCTTATTATTTTGTATATTATTATTAAAAATCTACATTTAGACTTTCAAAATGGATCATGTCCATTTTGAAAGTCTAAATGTATCTAACGCATTACGTAAATATTTTTGTCAATTACAACGTTTTCGGTTCATAATTGTAGCTTTGTTGATTTTGACAGTACATAAAAATGCTAGAAGCCAAGTTATAAAAACTCAAGAAACGTCAAATGAGCTGAAAAAATCAATCAATGTCATGTCAAATGTCATTCACTTCGCGAACTCGTACCACTGACGTATAAATCATATGGACTTGAAATGTTTGACTATAGAAAAAACAGTTATACAAATATGTGGCATATCGACACCGAAATCATAAAAATACTGTCATCTCTTTTTAACTTTCATAATTTTGCTTAAGTGAAAAAGGATAAGTGTTTTTGACAGTTACTATAATGGCAACCCTTCATTCCTAGCTTCATTAAAATACCTATTTGCGGCCGGGTCGCCATTTTATCCTCTCGCTGTTTGACAACAAGTTGAGGTACGTCAACTGTCAAATACTCTTGAGCTGTGGATATAATTTGTGAATTTTGAAGTAATTTTGCTGTGTTATTACGTTTGAACTTGGTTTTATAGTGGAAATCGTCAATTGCAAGATGCCTAATTGTAATATAATCGGATGTGGCATTAAAAGAAGCGGAAATCACCCGAACATAACTTTGCACCAGTATGTACTTAATTTCAGCTGAAATATCTTTGGATTTAGATAATAAACAAAAGATTCTGCATTCGTTGAAGAGTTTCAACAGTAAAGTATTCATAATTTCCCTTTTGCCCTTATTATCAACAGTAATAATTGTATTTCTACTTTGAATCATTTTCTTGTTATTGTTATTGTAGGGATAGACTAGTGCAGTGCATGCATGACATTTTTATATTTATCGATAATGCTATATTATGGCTTTTTATTGGTTTGTTGTTTTATTTGCAGGGCTGCCTGCTAATAAAGGAAAAAAAAAATTGGCTGGAAACAATTGGTGTTGAAAATTTAAAGATGTCAACAAAAACAATATATAATTGTTCTCTTCACTTTGAAGAATCTTGTTTCAACTGGAAACTGAATAAAGTAACATTGCTTGACGATACTACCTTCTACTTCTACCTTCACGAACCTTATTGGTAAGTAATATTGCTTGTTATAAATTTGTCTGACATGATTGTGTAGCGGCTGATAAATGATGGTGATGTCGTCAATTGCAACACTTGCCTAATGGGCACAAAGAGTGATGTTAAGAATGTATTTGAGTGTGATCCTTAGATTAATTGCCAAAATAAGACTGAATATGTGTTAATTTGGTTGTACTACTAAGTACATTTATGGTATTCCTTTTATAAGGAATTTATATATGTTTAGTTACAAATGTCACCAGTAGTCTGCTTTTTGAATAGTACTTTACAGTTTACTTTTAAATAGTATAATAACAGTCCTATTCTGTAAAAATCTCCCTATGAATATTTGGATGAGGTTAATGTGAAGTGAGCTTATGTATGATTATTTAGCTCATTACCACTCGAGAGCTACTAAACTAGAGAACGAGTGAGAATGAAAAGAGACTTCTCAACCCACCAATTGCAAATTAAATGGGGTGCTTTATAATAATAAATAAACCGATTAATAAAATCAAGAAACATCAAAAATACTAACAATTTTATTGCTTTTTTACAGCCTGTGATTCAATCAAATATGACTGGCATTTTAATTGAAAGGATCAAAATCAGACAAACTAACAATCAATATCTGGGTGTGGTGCTCTTAATATGGTAATATTTTTTTGGAATTTTAAGCAGTGGGATCACCTACTGTTTTTGAAGTGTCATAAAACTTTTGAGTATTTACTTTTCTGTTTTTGTTAATATTTATGTTAATAATAGAGTGGTTTTTAGATAGAAAGCTGTTTGTGTGCCTACCATTCAATATCAACCTAGGGAAGATTTCAAAGAGGAGTGGCATAGATTTAGCCTCTAGCACATCTGCTACGCCAGATTTAGTCACCAGCACCTCCACTGCGCCAGATTTGGCCGCTAGCACCTCCGCTGCGCCAGGTTTAGCCGCTAGCACCTCCGCTGTGCCAGGTTTAGCCGCTAGCACCTCTGCTGCGCCAGGTTTAGTCACAAGCACCTCCGCTGCGCCAGATTTAGCGGCATGACTAGCTTCAGTTTTTCCTGTCATCATTATTTGCGAATTTGATCTCAATGATAACATCTCATCAACTGAATTAAGATTGGGTGGGAGATATCTCTCGCTTGTGTTCAATATCTATTAAAGCTTACTTTTATTTTATTTGATTTCAGGTACACACAATTAAAATGATTAAAAAATTAAAGGACAAATGTCAAAAACAGAACATGAAGATAGAGACTTAATGAGAAAGTTAGAAGACAGAGAAAAAAATTGCTCGTTATAGTAATATTATCAAAGATTTTTTTTACAAATATTATGAGAAGAAATCTACTGAAAGAGGATCACACGGAAATTACCTGAACAAAATAATAATTGTATTGTTCAGAAATGAATGAGATTAATTTGTTTAATATTACTTTATTATAAATAATAATTGTTGACTTTTAATTTAAACCCAAAATCATCGGCGTGTTAGAAAAGATAGGCGTTGGTTGGAGACGTCCGTACCGGGAGCCCATTGCGGATGCGACGTCATTTGTTTTCTTAGAATTTGTTCCCTCCGCTCCGTCTCGAACGTCTACCTAACAACTAAAGGCTCTAGAATAACACTTTGCCGCTCGTACGCCGCCGCCACGCTTCTGGCGCGCCGCTGCCTTCGTGAAGAGTTCCATATAAATCTATGCCAGGGATGGCCAACCGGTCGATCGCGGCTATTAGTCCAGTCGATCGCGGCGAGACAAAAAATATAAATAGGTTCGTATAACAGACTGCGCACGATGTAAGTAAATACTGAATCATCATCATCATATCAGCCGAAAGACATCCACTGCTGGACATAGGCCTCCCCCAAACGTCGCCACGACGACCGGTCCTGTGCGTCTCGCATCCATCGGCTACCCGCGACCTTCACCAGGTCATCGGTCCACCTTGTGGGAGGCCTTCCAACGTTACGTCTTAAATACTGAATAGGTTATGTTAATAAAATACTACATAAATGTCTTTACCCCACCGTTTCATTTGTAGTTTTAAGAAGTACCTATGTAATTCGTAGACCGTACAGGATTTCGTCAATAAAAAGTCGATTTTGGGTCTAATCAAGTTGGCCACCCCTAATCTATGCATTTGAACGCGTCGCTGGTCGCGCCGTCGCCGCGCCGCTGAGTTCGTGTCCACGGCCTTAGAATGACATCAGTTAGCTGACCATGCATAGGTGTCGATTCTGTTGTGCACAAACTAAATTTAGGCTATTGCTATCTTTTCTCTCTAATAAAACGAGAAAGAGACAGACGTAATTTAGAGCTGTCAAATTTTATTAAATTGAACTAATTTTTCCATACAAATTAATTAAGGTTGGTGCACGTAAAAACCTGTCGACTAAAAACATGGTGAAGCGCAAGGCATAAACTCATAAATTAGATTGACATTTCTAACTTGGTTCATAGCTATAGCCGTATTTTCGCACTGCCTTTTAGTAAAAGATAGCGATACTCTAATTTTATTAGATTAGTTATTGAACAAGAGAATCGGCAGCAATGTCATCCAAACTAAACATGTACCTACGCAAAATTTTAGCTTTATCAAAAACCGGGAAGTGTGGGTCAAAACATACCTTTTAAGATTTGTTTACATTTGTTACCAGTTATTTTGTTAGTCATATAAAATTTAAGTTAAGAAAAGTGTGTAAAAAATACCCGTTGATATTGTACCGTGACAATATGGAAACATTCTCACAATTTTTTATCGATGTTATTGTAGAGAAATATCGCTAAGGGCTGCCCTATTAGCCGCCATTTTATCTTCTCCGTAAAGTGTAGGTATGCACGTTTTTTTTGTAGGTATGCCAAGTCCATATGATTTATACGTCAGTGACTCGTACAGACTCATGTGTTTGTACTCTTACGCCGCTGTGAATAATCCATTTGTTTTTGTGAATTACTTGTTTTGACCTGACTATTCTTTTGGACTCTGGAACTGCTCAAACGATTGACCCGGCTGTGTTATAATTGGATTTTGTTGTTTAAAATGGAAGGCTTACGGTGTTTGAATTGTGGTGCAATGATAACCACCAATCGAAGGCACCCTCCGGCTAATGCCGAAGCAATTCGACAAACTATATCACAATGGATTGCTCCACGCACTGTGAGTGTTAATTTATATATTTTTAACTTTGACTCGGGCCTTTGTTACAAAATATATGCTTACCAATTTGAGAGCTTTGATACTGACTACAGATCGATTAATTTTCAGATGACTGCTAGTGATCATGTTTGTGACAGCTGCTGGACCTTGGCCAGCAACCTCTGTACTCAACATCGACACCTATGCGTCAGTTGTGGCCGCTCCTTACTAAGAGTTCGTTTCCATGTGTTGAAAATGGATAACGAGCGTGGATACGACATTTACAGACTTGTAAATGAAAACGTACAGAGAAGACTTGGACGTCAGGTTAGTTAAACCATTTATTTACATTAGAACTCCCCAGTTAATTTAGCTAAAGCTATGTAGACAGGCAGCTCCCAGCACCGAGGTGAAAGCCAAGGATTGTAACACGAAGATGATGATGTAGATATGTAGACATATTATCATTTATTTATTTTCACATTTTTGGGCTTACACTATCAAAAACCTTGACTGATTACAAGCAATAAATCCAAGTCCGTTTCATCATCGGACCACAAGAAGTACGGCGTTGCATCACCGGTACATGGTGGACATCCCACCTATACATACAAAGCGTTTTGGGAGTACATTCATGATGCGTACAGCTAAGGAATGGAATTCCCTGCCGGATTCTGTGTTTCCTGATAGCTATAACCTAGGGTCTTTAAGTCAAGAGTGAATAGATTGTTTCTAGGCAAGCGTGCTCCATCGTGGGGTGAAATTGTGGTCAAACGTGAGCCTATCAAAAAGAAGATACAAACCCTTCAAAATGTTTGTTTACCGTATTTAGACACAATAGGTGTGTGCTGGCGGCTTGGGGCTTCAGTGAATATAATATATTTTATTTAACTGGTTAACTATCATAATTACCTGTAGATTATAAGGTCATTGTGTCTTGCACCACCAAGGTATGGCTGGACTAAATTGGTTTAATAAACATATTCTTATATAATAATTTTTGTTTCAGGCTAGGTCGGGCCATGACAGTATTTGTCATCCATGTTGGCAGAGAGCTGATCGTTTGCGGAATAGACAATTGTCTGTTGCTTCCACAAGCACCTCTCAGTCTATGTCAATTAATATTGACGATACTGGGGTGGAATCTACACCAGTAGATGATGAAACACGAGCAGTGAGTGAAGTATCTGCAGTGGATGAAACACCAGCTGTGAGTGTAATACCGGCGGTGGATGAAACTGCAGCAGTGGATGAAAGCCAAAGTATAGGACGATTGCAGCTTCCGTCCTATCTGCGTGCACCTGATACCCAGCGACATTGTGTTTTCCAAGGTTGTAGAAATCCGCAGAGAAGGGTTATTCCCACCTCTATTAGAAAACGTGTTTTGTGTGATTACAATTACTATATACCTGCTAATTGTCGTGTATGTAATGAACATATGTCTGCAGCAGTTTGGCATAATTTATCAGAAGCAGAAAATGCATTAAATTCTTTTAAGCCAGAACATCTTGAAGAAATCATAACATGGTTTCAGTCTAGTCATATGTCTACAAGCGTTTTAGATTTTCAGAACATTGATAGGTTGAATGATGACCACCTTCATTATTGGATCAGATTGTCAAGAGATCAATTTAATGTTATTCTTGCTGAGGTACCCCGTATCAATGATATGGTTAGAGGGCAAACAGGACTTCTAGCTTATTTAATTAAAATGAGGACAGGGGGGGACTCAGGTGACCGCTTGTCACAACTATTTAATATTCCAAGAAGAACACTTGAGGGTATGATGAGTAAGGTTAGGGAATTACTTAAACAGGATTTTGTTCCTCGACATTTAGGACTAAGTCACATATCCCGTCAAGAGGTTGCTAATCGCAATTTAATTATACCAAATGGATTATTTGGTTCTGCTGATTATAGTACGGCAATTGCTATTTTTGATGGTACATATGTGTATATCCAAAAAAGTAGCAATTATAAGTACCAAAAACAAACTTATTCACTACACAAATACAGAAACCTTATAAAACCATTCCTCCTTGTATGTACGGATGGTTATATCATTGATGTACTTGGGCCATATCCTGCAACTACATCAGATGCAGATATTATGCGCAATGAGTTTGCAGATAGTCGGCCATTAAAAAATTATTTTGCAAGCGGGGACACCTTTATATTAGATAGAGGGTTTAGGGATGCTGTACCTTTATTAGAACAATGTAATTTCCGCGTATCCATGCCAGAATCTCTTGAAAGTGGTCAACATCAACTAACTACATTACAAGCTAATAAGTCTCGGGCAACTACAATATGTAGATGGGTAGTTGAAATTGTGAATGGTCGATTTAAAAGAGATTATAAGCTTTTTTTATGTTGCTTCTAAACATGTAATTACTGACTTTACTATAGCTGCAGCTATAATTAATAGTTTTCATCCACTTTTAACAGACAGAGCAAATGCTCAAACAATATTAAATATAATTCAAAATAAGATGTACACTGATAATTCTCTGGCTACTTATGTAAATAGTCATGATTTAAATAGGAGGCGAGCCCAATTCGAAAGAATTAATGTTAATAGTCATAATGTTAATGATTTTCCTAGGCTGGACTTTGAAGAACTTATTTTAATATCGTTAGGGCCTTATCAAATCAAACAAGCCAGATCGTATTATGGTGAGCATATACCAACTGGCGGACAATATATTATTGAAATATACAGAGAAAGCAACAGCAATTTAAAAGGCTTGTTTTCACAAAATGACAATAAATGGTTGCTCAGAGGGAGAATCCAAAGTCGGCACGTTAGCAGAAGAATGTACTTTGTATATATTGTTATAAATAATAACCTTAGTGGGCGTGATGCTATAGAGCAATATTGTTGTAACTGTTTGGTGGGAAGACGCACAGTAGGGTGCTGTGCTCATGTCATGTCTATTATATGGTATTTGTCATGGACGCGACATGCGCCTAATATATTCCCACTAGCTCAATTTTTAGTGATGATTTATTAATTATTTATGAAAATGAATAAAAGAGAACTTAATTCAGACTAAAAGTGATTTTATTTTTAATGAAATTAATACAATATAATAATTATTCCACAACTATCACACAACACCATCTAGTCTCAAGCTAAGCAGAGCTTGTGTTATGAGTACTAGACAACTGATAAACATACTTATAGGCGTATTAACAGGATTGGATATTTTAAAGTAAAAAGTAGGTAGTTTACTTATTAATCAATTTTATTCGATTAACTTACTTAATTTATAATAACTGTGAACTCAATTAATTATCATATCATAATTATTAACTAAAAGGTTTTAACACGATATTAGCAAATCTAGGCGCTATGACAACACGTGTATCGGACCGAGGTCTAGAACAGAATGCCCCGATCGCTCCGCGCGGTCTCCTTTTACGTCCGAGCACAAACAAGTCGAGTAGTGGGGGAGGTGGGGATGGCGACATCGCCTGATCGGTCCGGTGCACGTGCCGTGTACAACCGTACGATGACGTAGCGCCGTCACGGCCATTCTGACGTGCGTACGTCCTCGGACGCGCACTTTAGAAGCACTTAGGTATCTTTAATGAGAACCACAATTTTACTGTTCGTTCATCCTGACATTAAAGTCTTATCTCATGGTCTGGTCCGGTCCTACGACCCTTCAGAGTAATAATCTTCTGGTCCGGTCCTAAGACCCTTCAGAGTAACATCTTCTGGTCCGGTCCTAAGACCCTTCAGAGTAATATCTTCTGGTCCGGTCCTATGACCCTTCAGAATTATACTACTGGTCCAGTCTGATGACCCTTCAGAGTTATAATTTTCTGGTCCGGTCTAAAGACCCTTCAGATTTGTAACTACTGGTCCGGTTCTAACGACCCTTCAGTGTTAAAATCTCCCGGTCTGGTTTAACTAGCCCTTCAGGATTATTACTGCTTGGTCCGGCCATGGAAGACTCTTCAAGCTCTTTTAATTCTTTTTTTCGTTCCTTCTTTTTCTTTTTTTTTTCTTTCCTTTTAAACGCTGCCCCGCACTAGGAATCTATCCTGTTTTGTGGGTGAGTTCACAAACATACAAACTCACTCGCACAGACCAGACCCGGAACAACTATCTGTAGGCCATACAAATATTTGTTCCGTGCGGAAATCGAACCTACGTCACGCAGCGCAGCAGCCAAGCGCTCAAGTACTGCGCCAACCGTGACGTATCTTTTAATTTAAACTGTTCCTAGATTTGCTAGGCCGGACTAAACTGGTCCCTGTAGCTAATATAATAATAAATTAACCCGTGATTTGTCCTTGTTCTATTGAATCAATTTTCTCTATGAATTTAAAGCACTTGTCACAACGTTAATTGGTTTAGGATCCAAAAACCCTTCCAATGATGTACCTACATGATCTATTAAGTTAACTACTGCTACTGGCTTTTTAAGTACGAGAGTCGGCATTTTTTTTTAAAGTGTGAGCCCTAAAATAGTACCACTTAAAACTTTATTTTCATGGGAAGTTTCATGAACAAGTTCTTCATTATTATTCGCCGTCACGTCATCACTTATATTTTCTGCATCTAACGTTCATGTGAGCACTCACGAATTACTTTACGTTAATCTACAATCATCAAAATCATCGCTGCGCTGTGCGGTTCGAATCAATCAATGTTATTATAATCTCACCCGTATTAAATTGCACAAAATGGAAAATCTATTTAGAACTTGTAATAGCTCAGAATTCTCTGTACCTTTAAAGCTTTTATCAATGTAATTAAAATCAAATTGCTATTCATGATAGTTTTGATACTATCAAATTTACTGATCTGAACTGATGTTATGTATGGCAAACTGCCTCCGTACGTTAATACGAAAGCCTAGATCCAAATTTTCACTAAAAAAAACGTCTAAGTTGAAACATGACCTTGTGGTACTTGCTATGCGATAACTAAACCTAAAGCTCACACTGAATAAAATTTTGACACTATTACCGCCAATGGGAAACTCGTTTATGTACTCGCTTTGTGCTAACTATGTCAAAATTACCTAGCACTATTAATGCAACCACCGAATTGGTATCAACCCCTTTAAAGCTTCGTTTGCTATTCAAATAAAACTTGAGCGACTTACCAAGTATTCCAGTCGGCCTTGAACGCTCTTAACCCCACAGATGTTGACATGATACTTGGCTACTGCAGTTTGCCAACCTTCGGTCTGTCACGCTCAGAACCACTCAGAAGTTGCAGCTGCTCAGCAGTTGTTGCAACTGCTCAGCAGTTATGGCAGCATGCCAACCGCTAGCCTCCTGCTGGCTTTATACACCATGATACGATGTCTGAAACCGAAAAATGCTACGACAGTACAAGTCCAATAAAAGCTGTGGTGGGCCAAAAGGTTTCAGGTAAGTGTAGTAGTCACAGTATCAAAGTAAATAAAAATCTAAATTTTATCGGACCATTGGCACAAGAAAGCGGCCTATGCCTATGAATGGTGATATAAAATCAAAATATTCAAAATAAAGTGTTAGGTAACTAAATCGCTCTTATGTCCAAAAAAATAAAAGCTCTCTGGTATTTCACTTCATGACTCGATCAGCGATAGCAGAATAATATCGCTTTATCAGCATTATTTGACCAATGACCAAGGCTTTGTGCCCATTTCAAGCGAACTCCTGTGCAACCGCCACTTCCAGGTATGTGCTTCCAATTCACCAAGAGTAGATAGCGACAGCAAAAGAATGGTCTCCCTTGGGGCAGTGTGTTGGCGCCGACGCTTTTTTTAACATCTACGCGAACGAACCGCCTTCCACCTAACACACGGAGCGGTTCTTGTACGCAGTTTACCTGGCCCTAGCAAACCAACCAGCGACTTTTATGGACGTGGAGCATAAACGTACAATGGCACTCAGTGTACTGAGAGATTAGTGTGACCGCAACGCTCTACGGCCGAACCCATCTAAGAGACAGTCGTGCGCCTTTCATCTCTACTATAGGCCCGCAAATCGAATGCTTAACATCACATGGCGTAGAGCCAAGGTCCAACACTGCTCGAATCCAAAATATCTCGGTGTGACGTTAGATATGGCCTAAGCGTAAAAGTCAAACTGTTACAATACTTAGCTCCGTCGAACCCGGAATAACTTGCTCCGTCACCTAATTTCCATCAATTGGGGAGCGGCACCCGATGTTCTCCGTACAACCGGCATGTCCCTATTTTTTCTGCTGGCGTGTTTGCTTGCACAGTGTGGCACCGACCTGCTCTTTCTCGTAAAGTAGACATTGCCCTAAACGAAACGTGTCAGATAATATCAGGCTGATTAAAATAGACTCCACAAAACAAACTATCCGCTTGCAGGCATCGCACCTCCTGCTGTTCGAAGGATCTGAAAACCGATTCCCGACATCCCTGTATGGCCACATGCCAACTTCGGGAAGACTAAAAAGTCGCAAGAGCTTCCTTCTTTCTACACAGGCGATCCTGGATATGCCATCTAAAGGGAGAAGCAGACTGTGGGAAGAGAAGTATCCACCACCTCACGACTTCATAAAACCCAAAGAGCAATTGCCCCTGGTCGTGAATCGCAATGGCCTTTGGAAAGCGTTAAATCGCGCGCCAGCGCAATTTGCGCACCCAGGTAGGCCGCTGCAAACAACTAGGCGAAATGAGGATGTAATGATCTGTTGTATACCCAACGTGAGTGCAGTGCCCGTTTTCAGAGCACGAGCCATATGTTACAGTGCCCCAAGTGCCCATTCTCCTGTAATTTGGAGTATCTAATGAATGCCACTGTTGCTGCAATTAACGTAACTACCTACTGGTCCAAAACAATAAAAAAGTTAACGATTGAATCGAAAAGAAGAAGTATTATTGAAAATGCTATCGCTTAATCAGCAACACTTATGCTATTAATAATAGCTTCACTTTAAGATAAAGCGACAGGCCAATTATCAAACATCGATAATTGCCATCCATAAAGGCGTTGCCTTTTGTAAGTCAGTCTCCACATCATAAAAATGAACACTCGTAAACAAAATAAAAAGCAGCTCTACAGCAATTAAAAAGTTTAAACGACTCACCAGATTGGCGTAGAAATCTTCATATAAATTCACACTCCTCTCCTTGACCTGACCAGCTGTTGTGAAGTTGCTTGCCTCCGGACGGAACTGGTTTAGTTCAGGTTGATGAGGGTAGCCGCATAAAACTCTTCGAAAAGGAATTCGGCGCAAAGCTCTTCAGCGCCATATGGTAAAACAATAAACTGCTCTGCACATCACTGCATCCTCGACAAAACATACCACCACGGTGACACACTATGATCGTGTGTCGAACTTCGGCCTATCGGATTTAATTCACGACACTTCACGGCACACATCAAGTTTTTAGCGTCTGGATAAACGCATGCGTTTTAAAAACAAACCGCAATTTTCACTATCACTGTCATTACATTTCAAAACGTAACCGCCACATATTTCACTAGCATTGACACGAATCTCCATGTGGGCCCTTTGGGTTACGTCCCAATTCTGATATAGGCGTATTAACAGGATTGGATATTTTAAAGTAAAAAGTAGGTAGTTTACTTATTAATCAATTTTATTCGATTAACTTACTTAATTTATAATAACTGTGAACTCAATTAATTATCATATCATAATTATTAACTAAAAGGTTTTAACACGATATTAGCAAATCTAGGCGCTATGACAACACGTGTATCGGACCGAGGTCTAGAACAGAATGCCCCGATCGCTCCGCGCGGTCTCCTTTTACGTCCGAGCACAAACAAGTCGAGTAGTGGGGGAGGTGGGGATGGCGACATCGCCTGATCGGTCCGGTGCACGTGCCGTGTACAACCGTACGATGACGTAGCGCCGTCATACTTATATATTTCTAAATACATAGTTATTATAGATAAATTACTCCCAGACACAGAAAAAATGATAGCGCTCATCACACAAACATTTGTCCTGGGTGGGAATCGAACCCACGACCTCCGGCTTAGTAGTCAAGGCCACTAACCACTAGACCAACAGGCCAGTCTAATCAGGTATTTTTTTTTTCATTATGTCAGTCAGAAAAGTAAAAACATGAATTATGTTTTTAGTTTTCATAACCTAAAAATACGTTTTTGCCATCTCTCTGTTATCTCGGTATTCCCATGATCAATATTGATATTGATGTTTTTATAGTAAATAGTGTTTATTACTAGTCAATTTAGTGTTCATATTATTATGGTCCGTTGAGTTGAAAAAGCGGGCCGGACGAAGTATGGGCCGTTGCCGGTGTCCTTTAGGCTATTGCTATCTTTTTCTCTCTAATAAAACGAGAAAGAGACAGACGTAATTTAGAGCTGTCAAATTTTATTAAATTGAACTAATTTTTCCATACAAATTAATTAAGGTTGGTGCACGTAAAAACCTGTCGACTAAAAACATGGTGAAGCGCAAGGCATAAACTCATAAATTAGTTTGACATTTCTAACTTGGTTCATAGCTATAGCCGTATTTTCGCACTGCCTTTTAGTAAAAGATAGCGATACTCTAATTTTATTAGATTAGTTATTGAACAAGAGAATCGGCAGCAATGTCATCCAAACTAAACATGTACCTACGCAAAATTTTAGCTTTATCAAAAACCGGGAAGTGTGCAGTGGCGGAGCCTTCATACAAGCCCAAAAGGCATGCCTTACTAAAATGCTCGATAGAGAATCAATATCAAACCCAAACTATTTAAAAGTTCGCGCGCTTAATTCTTATCAAAATAACACAAAGTATCTTCCTATGCCACACTACACATCGCGATTGTTCGCGCGCAGAGTTTCGCATTTGCAGAATCTACATATAGCTATCTCGCTTACACGTACCGGCTTTTACCGGGCTTTCAAATACTAGCTCTGTCACTTTCGCACTTATAGCGATGTGCCATATAACGAGTCAGAAACTTTTGCGTCTACAAATCGATCAGTATGAAAGAATTAAGCCCTGCATGCGCATGAAGTTGCCCGCGTATGCGTGACCTTGTCACCTTGCCAACTCTGCAGTGTTGCCGTTTTAGCGACGTTGTGAGATCTTGGAGATTTTTAACGAGTTTGGAGACTTTTTTTAAGATTTAACAACAATAAAAACTAGCGACTTTTTAAAATAACGAAATTAAATATTCAAGCAATATCTTAAAAATAAAAAAATTGCGACATCTAGCTGGATTTTTCATATACCTGGGGACTTTTTTTGCCTAAATGACAACACTGCAACTCTGGTAAGTAGTTTCCGACACCCGAGTGCAACTAACTTCAGTTTCATTCGCTTGAGTGGAAAAGTTATGTTGTTAAAGTTATTTGTGTGTTTTCTTAGATTTTCTTAGTGATACAATTGTTTTAGTGACTTACCTACAACAATGGAGGTAATTGTACCTTGTGAGGATTTAAAATGTGTTCAAGTTTTGATTGGCGAAGATAAGGTAAAATCTTTAAGCTTTGCTCAGAAAAAACAGTTAATTTCTTCATTAAAACCAACGCCTAATCTGTGTATTTCTCAGACTAGTAAATCGCATAAACGAAAATTTAATAGATCAGTGTATAAAACTAGTTGGATTGTTGGCTGTTCGCACACGAATAAGCTGTATTGTTGGTGCTGCATATTTTTTTCGAATGAAGATTCCGTTTGGAATACATCTGGTTATAATGATTTAAATAACATATCTGGCGCCATTAAAAGGCACGCAAATTCCCATAAACACCTGTGTGCAATGGTTTCTTTCGGTAATTTTGGTAAACAACGAATTGAGACATCTATATCACGCCAGTTATCATTATTTGACATTTATGCAAACTATTTCGACAAACAAACATTAAAAAGCCAATTGATTTGCTTGTATTCTAGTCCTGATCTGAAAGACCGTAATATTTTCGAATTAATTGATTTCATTAATGAGAATAACCTTGAAGATGCCTTTCCCGAGCTGTTAAAATTAGCGTATCTTGTTGTAACTATTCCAGCTACAAGTTCTTCCGCGGAACGTGCTTTTTCGTCTCTTAAACGTATCCATACCTATCTGAGAAATACACAAGGTCAAGAGCGTCTTTCCGAATTATCAATGATAGCTATTGAAAAACAGTTGTTGGTAGAATTAAAACGATCACCAACATTTTACTCTGATGTAATTAAATCATTTCTTAAGAAAGATAGACGATTCCAATTAGAATATAAATAATTTATTTAAATTCCTTATTACATTCTATCTAGCTATTTTTTAACTTTCGTTTTGTAACTTTGTTTTTTTTTTTTGTCTGTAACCTGTTAGTCCTGTTACGAAGCAAGCACCTACTTACCATAACTTTGTTCCCTCAAGCAATGAAGCAAACCAAACGGCTTTTTTCAAAGCCACCGGAGGTATGCAATTGCTGATATGTTTATTATATTCAATCTAGCACTAGCATGCCTTCAGTGTGCTTTGGTTAACTCATTCACCGCACGACAAGCAAGAGTGAAATTGAAGAAGAGGAAAGAAGAAGATGGATGAATTCACTTTTAATTTATTGTACCTAACCAGTAGTTTATGAGAAAATTGCGATGATACATACGTAGGTACCTATATACTCAGTCGAAAACTGAACTTTCTTTTTTTGAAATCGGTTAAAATTTTATTGGGCTTGCCTTATTTTGAAACCCTAGGCACGCCACTGGAAGTATGGGTCAAAAAAATAACTTTTAAGATTTGTTTACATTTGTTACCAGTTATTTTGTTAGTCATATAAATTTTAAGTTAAGAAAAGTGTGTAAAAATACCCGTTGATATTGTTACATCTATACTCGCCCGCTAAGCTGGCTACGCTGGCAACACTGTCAGCATGCCCTCACCACTGTCAAGCCCCTCCACGCACTTCAAGACGCCATGATGGGAATGATGCTTAAATAAGCCTGCACGTGTCAATCTCGCCCCTTTTTCACCAAGACAACTGACCAGGTCGAACTTCTGTCAATTGATTTTACTGTTTGTGCTGATCTGATAAGTATATTTAATCTTTTGATTTAAACTGTATTGTATGTACCTGATAAAATGATTCTAGTTCAATATTTATGCATTGTGATTAGTGATTGTTAATTTGTTTTTCGTGTGATTAAATTAAAGCAGATTTTAGTAATAAATAAGTTGCTGTGATTTCTATAAATAACTAATTAAAATATTTTCCTAAGTTTGTTTGTATTTCATTTATTATATACCCTGGGTTTAATCAATTGTTACAGTTTCAGAAGTGGGATTACTCCGCTCATCATGAAGAGGCACCGCGATAAACGCAGTAGCAGTGAATCTGATGATTCTGATGTGCAAGTCGCAGCAAAGCGGGCAGTACCGTCCTACGGAGAAACGTCGAGCAGTAGGGTAGAACAGTTGGTAAATGAAAAAGTTGAAGGTATGATGAACAAATTCTTTAGTAGAACGCGTGAAAATAAAAGTGACAGTGATAAAGGCGACGTAATAATTCCGTTATTTGACCCGGATGATAAAGACAATAATGTGTTTGTTTGGCTGAAGAAAATTAACCAGTTGGGTGATATTTATGGCTGGGATGAGGCAAAGCGCTCGTATTATATGCAGACTAGATTAGATGGTTCAGCTAGACGTTGGTACAATCGGCTGGATAATTACGATCTTACGTGGTGCGAGTGGCAGGAACTTTTAAAACGTACGTTTCCTAGGATGTTTGAATTTGGGGAATTAATTGAAGAGTTAGTCGCTCGTAAGAAAGAACCAAAAGAGACCATGAGTAAGTATTTTTACGATAAATTAGCAATGTGCCGTAGATGTAGGTTCGATGACAGTGCCGCGGTCTCGTGTATTATTCGCGGCCTACCCTCTGAATTACAAGCTAGCGCTAAAGCCTTGAAAAGTACAAACCCAGAAGAATTGTATTGTCAGTTTTTAGTATCGATGGAAAATTACCAGTCGCATTCATCGCGATTTCGTGAGAATGATCAACGTGCTTTGAGACATTCTTCTAATGCTATCAGTACTTCGAAGCCGGCTGAAAAAAAAACATACCAGTCTCCTTCCAGTCCAATTAAATGCTACCGATGTAATACTGAAGGTCACTTGGTTAGGGATTGCACTAACCCTGACACTCGATTGTGTAAAATCTGTGGGAAGACCGGGCATATTGCAAGATATTGTAGACAGAATCTTCATTCTGACTCGAATAAAATCAAAGAAGTAAAAGTTATACAAAGTTTTAACGATTTATACTTTAAAGATATAATGGTTAATGGGTCAAAGACCATTGCATATTTAGACACTGGAGCACAAAGTAATGTTATAAGTTATAGTTTTGTGAAATTATTACAGTGTATTATCGAACCGAGTGACAAAATTTTAAAAGGTTTTATTGGCAGTCAAATACCCGCACTGGGCGAAATAAAAGTAACTGTTTCTTTAGATGGTCTATCTCTAAAAACCAGTGCTTTAGTTACTCATGTTGACCTGGGAAAAATTGATATATTGTTAGGACAGCCTGTCATTAATAGAGAAGATGTATCTCTTGTAGTAAATGGTAATTCTGTGATCCTTTCCCAACATCAAAATAATATTCAAGGCATAGTCGTAGAAAATACTGAACAAAGAATAGACCTCGTTTCCAAAAATAGTCTGACTATTCTACCCAACGAAGCGGCAATGGTTCCGGTGCTAATTAATGGTGGATCAAAGGGAGTTGTAAATACAAATCCTCGTTATTTTAACCTCGCAGACCATGAATACATCATCCCGGCGTCTGTGGTGGAGGGCTCCGAGGGTTTACTCAGAGTTTACAACCTGGGTTCCAAAGCTGTAGAGTTTGCAGCTGGCCAGGTGGTGGCAAGAGGGCAATGCTGTGCCGAAATATTGCAAGAAGCTGAAGCTGGCTTGGTGAGTCAAATCTTTCTTTGCTGTTGGTCCAATTCTGGCGCTGGGCTTAAAAGCCAAAATAATGCTGTTGTGGTTTCGTACCGAATTTTGCTGATGCAGTTGTGACAAAATTGGACCAAAAGTATATACTTTTAGTTGATGATGGTTTATGTGATGATATGTGTATTGGTGGTGTTAATTTGGCAGACATAAGCGTGGGTAATATTAGCGACTGCGATAAGCTACGTTTGTTTACTATTTTGTCTCAATATAGTTCTTGTTTTGCGTCTAAAACGTTGGAATTAGGAATCACAGGCCTAGCAGAGATGGAAATCAAGTTAAACACTGATAGGCCTGTATATCATCGCCCATATAGACTTTCATTACCAGAACTTTCAACAGTTCGTGAAAAAGTTAAAGATCTTTTAGAAGCCGGAATTATTAGGGAATCGAATTCAGATTTTGCATCTCCCGTTGTATTAGTCAAAAAGAAAAACGGAGACGTAAGGCTATGCGTAGATTATCGGGCCTTAAATGCGGTTACTATAAAAGATAGATTTCCTTTGCCTATAATTGATGATGAAATTTCTAAATTAACCGGTAAAAAATTCTTCACTAGCTTAGATTTGTCACAATCTTATCATCAAGTACCTGTTTCCGAAAATTCGATTCACAAAACTGCCTTCATTACACCGGACGGCCAATATGAATATGTTCGGGTTCCGTTCGGTTTAGCTAATTCACCTGCGGTTTTTCAACGTTTAATGAATAAAATTATTAATAAAGTTAACAAAATGGGTGATGGTGATCATATTCTGGCATTCATGGACGATATTTTGCTACCTAGCAGCGATATTCCACGCGGTTTAGAGCTACTCGAACTTCTCCTGAAAGTATTACGTGAGGCCAATCTCAAACTTAATATGAAAAAGTGTTCTTTTCTTCAAACTGAATTAAATTATCTCGGTCATTACGTTTCTAAGGATGGCATTAAGCCCGGTGATCATAAAATAAAATCAGTGCGTGATTTTCCTACCCCATCAAATGTTCACCAAGTCAGGCAATTCGTTGGACTTTGTTCATTCTTCAGAAAGTTTATACGTAATTTTGCCCTTATTGCTAAACCCCTTACACACCTTACAAAAAAGAATATGACCTGGTCATGGGGAGACGCCCAGGATAAAGCTTTTAAGGATCTTAAGTCTAGTTTAGTCTCGCAACCAGTTTTAGCAATCTATGATAGAAATTTGCACACGGAACTCCATACGGATGCAAGTAAGTTCGGTGTTGCAGGAATTTTGCTTCAGCGTCAAGTAGATAACGCCTTAAAACCGGTGATGTACTTCAGTCGCACAACTACCCGTGAAGAGCAGAATTATCACAGTTACGAATTGGAGACACTAGCAGTTGTAGAGTCGTTAAAAAGGTTCAAAGTTTATTTGTTAGGTATTAAGGTCAAAACATTAACGGATTGTGTTGCTATTCGTCACACATTTGTCAAAAAAGATTTAGTTCCGAGAATTGCACGCTGGTGGCTGCAAATTCAAGAGTTCGATTTAGAAATAGAATATAGAGCTGGAGACAAAATGAGGCACGTTGATGCGCTGAGCCGGAATCCAGTGGATGCCCACGTTTATGCTCTGTCTGCTGATGATTGGTTTCTTACTGTTCAAATGCAGGATCCTAAGCTATGTAACATTATTAACCAATTGCGTGGACCTAATGCCAATCCAGACATATTGAATAATTATAAAATAAGTAATGAACGTTTGCATAAGAAAACTTTACATGGGGATCGTTTATTAGTCCCTTGTAATGCTCGTTGGAAACTTTTACAAAAATATCACGATAATATGGGGCATAGTGGATTAAAAAAATGCGATAGCGCTATAAAAGAAAAATTTTGGTTCCCTAAAATGACTAAGTTCATTAGGAAATATGTCACTTCGTGCCTGGATTGCGCTTTTCGGAAAGGACATTATGGAAAACTGGAAGGAAAATTAAATCCCATCCCTAAACCTGAAGTGCCAATAGATACTTTACATATTGACCATTTAGGGCCATTCCCAAAGTCTAGTAAACACAATCAATATATTTTAGTAATTACATGTTCCTTCTCAAAATTTGTTATTGCCAGAGCAACACGCACTTTAAGTTCAGCTGAAACTATTCATATTTTACATGATGTATTTTCATAATTTGGTTTCCCTTCCACCGTAGTGTCCGATCGAGGTCTAGCATTTTGTAGCCGTTATTTTAAAGACTTTGCAGTCAAAAACCTTATAAAACATGTGCTGACATCAGTTGCAACTCCAAGAGCTAACGGTCAGGTTGAGAGAGTCAATAGAACAATTTTAAATGGTTTAAGAACTAGCAGTCAGGAAAGTAACTGGGACTGTTGCCTGCCTGATGTAGTTTTCGGTGTTAACAACACGTGTCATGAAACCACAGGTCAAGCCCCCTTTAATTTAATGTTCAAACATAAGAGTAAAGTATCAAATTTAGAGAATAGCGAAAGCAATTTAAATATAGATGATAGAAGAGCAAGAGCCACTGCTAACATTAGACGTAAACAACAATTAATGAAACTTCAATTTGATAAAAAGCGTAAAGATGGTCGTATCTATAAAAAAGGGGACTTGGTCTTATGGCGTAATCCAAAAGGCTGTGGTCAGTCTGGAGTTAATACGAAGCTCGATGCTACGTATGCCGCCGTATAGAATAACTAAGTCTCTTGGTCATGACCGGTATATGATACATAGCGTGAAAGGGTTTAGAGGGTATAAGAAATTTAGTACAGTGGTGGCTGTGGATTCTTTGAGACCTTATGTTGCTGTTGTTGGTTCTGATAGTGATGATGCTGACAGTCAATTAGATACAGAAGATCTTATAGACCTATTAGAAAGTTAACTAATGCACATCGTGTGGACACTTTGTTTCAGGACGGCCGAGCTGTTACATCTATACTCGCCCGCTAAGCTGGCTACGCTGGCAACACTGTCAGCATGCCCTCACCACTGTCAAGCCCCTCCACGCACTTCAAGACGCCATGATGGGAATGATGCTTAAATAAGCCTGCACGTGTCAATCTCGACCCTTTTTCACCAAGACAACTGACCAGGTCGAACTTCTGTCAATTGATTTTACTGTTTGTGCTGATCTGATAAGTATATTTAATCTTTTGATTTAAACTGTATTGTATGTACCTGATAAAATGATTCTAGTTCAATATTTATGCATTGTGATTAGTGATTGTTAATTTGTTTTTCGTGTGATTAAATTAAAGCAGATTTTAGTAATAAATAAGTTGCTGTGATTTCTATAAATAACTAATTAAAATATTTTCCTAAGTTTGTTTGTATTTCATTTATTATATACCCTGGGTTTAATCAATTGTTACAATATTGTACCGTGACAATATGGAAACATTCTCACAATTTTTTATCGATGTTATTGTAGAGAAATATCGCTAAGGGCTGCCCTATTAGCCGCCATTTTATCTTCTCCGTAAAGTGTAGGTATGCACGTTTTTTTTGTAGGTATGCCAAGTCCATATGATTTATACGTCAGTGATCGGCCACCATGCGTTATCAAAAGCGCCAGATATGTCGAGAAAGATTCCAACCACGTATTTATGTTCCGATAAGTTAACAATTTTACGGACAGAGACAGCCGCGTCGACTGTGGATTTACCAATAGTGAAACCAAATTGATTAATATGAAAGGAGATCCGCAAACAGTCCTAATAAATTAGGCCTCAATAAACAAAAATGAAATAATTTGGGTTTTCAAGGAGTAATATTAGTCTATAATTCTGTGTAATTAGTTTTTTTATATGACATGGGATACGAAAATTAAAAAAATAAAAACTTTATTTCAGACAGTAGTCAATAAATCCCATTAACATATTTGTTTCCGCTCTTTTATTAGGTTATGAGTTTTAGTGATTTTAATATGAGGTGAAACTTACAGAATGTTGAATTTAAATTCCTTATCTGCACATGGTCAGGGATTTTAAAGAAAAAAAAACCAATTCAAGTTAATTGAAAATATTTTATTAATTGTTTTCCACATCATCGGTTATTAATATACTATCGAGATGCTGGGCGGGAGGTACCACATTGTCTTGGTACCTAGCCCACCCTAAGTACCTACCATATTATATATGATCAAACGAACTTCTCAAGCGAAGTTCGATCAATATTATATGAGTCGCTTCATTCGAAGATATAGTATAACCAGGTAGTCCTTTTAAGCCTACAAGATAGCATGCACACTTTTAAGAGATTTATGAAAATCGATATAAATATCGACTTTTAAATCGATTCTATAACGACTAGATACCACACCACTAGTCAGGCTGTCATTCTTTTAGAGATTGGTTAGGCAAATGCAAAACTTTATCTGCGGGATTGGGTTGGGAGGGTAACTATATCTTCGAATGAAGCGACTCATATAATATTGATCGAACTTCGCTTGAGAAGTTCGTTTGATCATATATTATATTTCTTCGCTTCATTCTTCAGATATAGTATAACCAGGTAGATGTTTAGAGATAAGTTTTGCATTTTATTTAATTAAAACCAATAGTTTTTGTTAAAAAAGATATGGTTTTAATTTTCAATCAACATACATAATTATAACATACAACAAACTTAAAATGTATTTATCTTTCTCTTTCTTAATGATAATTTGTTCTTAAATTAATTACTTAATTAAATCTTGTAACTTAAATCAGTCTCAAAATCATTATTGTGTCATATTAACCTAATCATCATTATGTAAGATCGCTTGTGCGAAGTTATTGTCGGCTACAATTGGACGATGATAATATTGAGCAAAAACCTTAGACGCATTAGTCCATCCCGCGGCTTTCCTTATAGTGTCTACAGAGACCCCGGCCGCGGCGGCCGCGGACGTTGCGGCGTGACGAGTGCTGTGAGCACTAAACTTCGCCACTTCCACGCCGCTCTCAGCCAAAATCTGCTTTATCCATCTGCTTATTGACTGTGCTGTCGCACCCTTAAAAGGGCGCTTCACAGTTATTAAGAGATTGGACACATTAGCGGGTCGATCTCTGTCTGTGACGTTGAGATAATCCTCGAGAGCAGTCGCGGGGCAGATGCGAAGGTTTTCTCTAAAGTAAGGCAAAATTAAGGTCGGTTGCTCACGACCTACTGCGGATGTTTTTATAATGTCTTTGATAGCTATGTTTATACCACTAGACCCGATAGTTATATTTTCAAGCTTTATTAACGATAAAGTTTGAACGCGTTGGGCAGTACATAATGCTAACAAAATTACTAACTTTTTTGTAATTTTTTCCCTACTGAGGGTTCTATTGGGGTACAAATTAGAAACATAATTAAGAACGATCTGTGGATCCCATGTAGTGCAGTACTTGGGGAAGCTAGGTTTTAATTTAAATGCTCCTTTTAGTAGCCGTTTAATTCGGTCATCAGATCCGATATTATTGCCTAATAAGAGGGATAATGCGGATCGATGACTATTTAGAGTTCCGTACGAACTCCCATTATTATATTGTTCGCTCAAAAAATGTAGTACTATCGGAACAGAGCCATCAAAAAATTGATAATCATTACTTGCGCAATATTGCCACCACAACCTGAACGACACGTTATATTGCTGCATCGTGCTCTTTGATAACGATGCCAGCATCAGGTCCAGGGCTGCTTCGGGAACGCCGCGTAGCGAGAACGCCTGCCTGAGAGTACTGCGGCACCCAGGGTAAGGGGATATCTGTAACATGATTTGATATGATGCTCGTTAGGGTATATCCAAATTATATCGGAAATTATAGTTTTCATTAATTGGGGATACCAGGCTTGGGATGGCCAAAAGGGGAAGACTAAAATACCAGTGGCATTTTCTTGTATAATTTTTTGAAGACACTTTGTAATAAGTGGAAAAGGAGGAAAGGCATAAAAAAAAATATTGTTCCAGTTTATTGTGAAGGCATCTATAGAAAGAGCGTCAGGATCTTTTTTCCATGATATATAATCCTGGCATTTAGCATTAGCCCGAGAAGCAAATAGGTCGATTTCGGGTTGCCCGAGATGTTTTGATATTCGTTCGAAGGCAACATCTGATAGTTCGCATTCTGTGTCGGGATTTATCCTTCGAGATTCTTCATCTGCCTCGTAATTTGCCTTAGTATTGATGTATGAGGCAAATAACCAGATATTTCTTTCTTCAGACCATTGCCAAATTTGTCTGGAAAGGTTATTTAAATGGGGGTATTGGATGCCACCCATGCGATTTACGTAGCTGATGGCTGTTGTGTTATCAACACGTAGTAAAATAGAACAATTAGATTGTTTGTTTGCGAAATACTTTAAGGCCAAGAAAACAGCTAACAACTCTAAATAGTTGATGTGTAAATCGAGTTCACTATTTTTCCAAGCTCCATGAGCTCGCTCGTTATTACACACAGCTCCCCAACCGGTTCGTGAAGCGTCCGTATGAATCTCTAATTCGAAGGTAGCTGTTTTAATGGTATTTTTTGAATTCAGCACCTTCATTTTCCACCAATTTAAATCGTCTAAAATGATAGGGTGAAGGTTGAACTGTCTATCAAAGCTGGGACTTTTTTGTAAGGCTAGATATTTCTGCCTTTCTAAAATTTTGGTATACAACCAACCATATTTGACCGCAGGGCATGCGGCTACCAAAACTCCAATTAACTGGGAAAATTGTCTAACTGAGCCCTTAGGCAATTTTGAGAATTTATCAACGAGGTTAATAATTTTTTGTTTTTTATCCGATGGTAAAGATATTGATTCATTTACTGAATCGAACATAAATCCAAGAAATTTACACGTTTGTTTAGGTGTAAGAGAGCTTTTTTCGTAGTTCACTACGAACCCAAGACTTTCTAAAAGATTTATAGTGGCTTCAACATTTTTGAGGCATTCTTCATAATCCTCTCCCATACAAAGAATATCATCAAGATAGACAACATTTTTGAAACCTCGGTAGCGTAAATAGGAAACCACTTCCTTCATAACCTTGGTAAAGGCTCTGGGAGCTATCGAAAGGCCATATGGCATACAATTGAACTCATAGGTAATTACGTTGAAGTTCTCATTTTCAAATTGGAATCTTAAAAATTTGCGATCTGATTTACGAATTGGTATAAGGAAATATGCTTCTTTTAAATCTATTGTCGCCATAAAGCCATTAATAGGTAATAACTTAGACGCCGTTCGGTAGTCTTCCATTTTAAAGTGACATTTAGAAACAAATTGATTTAAGTTTCTTAAATTTAAAATGAACCGTTTATCACCATTGGGCTTCAAAGCTAAAAATGTTTTTGAAATAAACTGGTCTTTAGTGGGTTGGCAAGGGCTAACTGCACCTAATTGTAATAATTTTTGGATAGCTAAAGACATGTCGACTTTTTCAGACGCTGACCTAGAAACGCAAGGTACATGAGTTTGTGTTACATTAGACTCAAAGGGTATTGGAAAACCTCTACGTATCCAATCTAAAATTACAGGATTAGATGTTATTTTGAGCCAACAATCATAGAAATGAAATAATCTACCAGCGTGTTGTACCTGGTTTATTGGCGCGTCGCAAATCCCCTCGACTTGTTCGCACCGGCCGCGCTCGATGTTTGCTGGTGCTGAGGTGGAGGCCGGCGACTCGTGGCCGGGTTCGCCCTGCTCAAACCTCTCCGCCCCCCCCTGTTCTGTTGGAAGCGCGGGGGGCCCGACCAGTTTCCCTGGTAGGCGCCTGGTTGTCGAAATTGATACTGAGGACGTGAATTAGTTGTCACTGTTTCTGTCGTGGTGGTACCCTTTTGACCTTTGGGAAACTTTTTGATCGCCATACCTTGCTTTTCGATTGTTTTGGAAGCTTTTATTTTTTCCCCTAATTTGTTTCCATATAAAGTTTCGTCTCTTTCACAGTCTTGAACGACATTAAGAAAGGGTTTAGCTAACGCGTAATTGATTACGCTAATTCGCGACTGCGTTTCCTGGTAATGAAGATCTGTTAGGATACGACATCCATCGCTTATAATCCTAATTGCTTCAATTTTATTGTCGCTAGTAAGCATTATTGTCAAAGCTTTATTTATAGCTGAGACGCCAACACCCAATTGTTGCTGCTCAGTTTCTTTACGTTTATCTCGATGGCGAGACGCTTCTGATATTGCGGCCGCAACTTCGTGATTAAGCTTGGGCGCTTGAAGAAGACTACAATTTTCAGGCACAAGATATTCTTTGAATATTTTATCTTTTAACTCCTTTGATAATCCCTTCTTCAGGATGGGTTCCCATCGCTGAGCTAAGCTGTGATGTATTTTATCACCAAACTTCGGATTATTGTCTGTTTCTTCTCCGAGTGCTATGAGTAACTCTGGATCGAGCTCCGGGCAGGTATTATCTTCCTGACTAGGAGTTGATGCCTCCACAGTTGGCATGAGAGTCTCGTCAGGCAAGTCATTGGGTGTGTGTCCAATCACCGTTACCTCATCTTCTACGTTCGCGCAGGGGGCAGAACGTAAGGATTCGATATCGTCTGGAATGTACAAGACGAAACTTTTATTAACACGTTTTTATTCTTTGTGTCAACTCACGGTTAACCGCTAGAATTATGAATAAAATCCGTTTTTGTGGATCAATTCATTATGACTATTAGATTAAACTAATTTTGTATACAGTAGGTAATAGCTCATTACTACGGCCGTCGTGTTAGCGCTCGGCTAACCGCCGGGCGATTCGATTTCTTAAATCACACTATGTGGCCTAAGTCATAGTTTGAAACAGCCTTCGTATTAACTCACGGTTAATCGCCGGGCAAAAAACTATTATAATAATGCCTTCGTGTTAACTCACGGTAAACCGCCAGGCAAGAACCATATTAAAATGAATAACACCATATTGCAATTATTTATTATTGAGGGTAGGTATATACATACCGGAATCAGATGAAGATGCAATTAAAATCCTTCGACGTTTTCGTTTCCGTTCCTCCTCCAGCTTCATGATTTTTCGCTGATAATATTCGATATTATCTTGAGAAGATTCTCGAGTACGTTTTTTCGGCATTTTGATGAAACAAAGCGCGCGTGTGCTTGCTACCGTGCACGAAAAAAGAATGACAGCCTGACTAGTGGTGTGGTATCTAGTCGTTATAGAATCGATTTAAAAGTCGATATTTATATCGATTTTCATAAATCTCTTAAAAGTGTGCATGCTATCTTGTAGGCTTAAAAGGACTACCTGGTTATACTATATCTGAAGAATGAAGCGAAGAAATATAATACATAAAATATGTACACAGCAGCCTACTGTTCTCTTGCCTACATTACAATTGCAATAGTGTTGTAGTATTGCGTCCCTACCGTTAAGAGAGCCGTCGACCAAAATATAAACAAAATATATTTTACGGCCTACATGGCGCGATTGTATTTTGCCTCTTAGCAGCCAAACACTATTTTCAGTCGACAGCTCTCTCAGTAGACTGCTGTCAACCTCTCTGCATACCTCAATTGTGAAAGATCCATTGGCTCTTATGTGCTCGCCGTAATAGGAACGTGCCTGTTTTATTTGGTACGTTCCTAAACACACCAATATCTATTCTATTCTACATTTTTATATGGCAAACAAAGCCGATGTCGACTATTCTGCCAGTGTCTAAAGTAGATTGTAAAAGCAAGTGGGTATATAAGTAAAAAAACATAAACTAGGTCCAGATTCTTCGATTGATCGGTACAGTTGAATACTTGTTGGATTAGTATGGGACTGAAACAAACAAGAAATAGATGTACATCTACACTAATATTATAAAGAGGAAAGATTTGTTTGTTTGTTTGAAATGAATAGGCTCCGAAACTACTGGACCGATTTGAAAAATTCTTTCAGCAATGGATAGTTACATTATCAGGGAGTAACATAGGCTATATTTTATCCCCGTACTCCCACGGGAACGGGAACTACGCGGGTGAAACCGCGTGACGTCCAGTAGTATATAATAACATTGTTATACATTAAAATTTCAATATATGCCACATCCACACAGACAGAGATTTAGAGTCGTGTATGACTCATAATTTAATATTATTGTGACGGATGAAAATCATCAGCGCCACAAGCAGTTCTGGAGAGGAATGTGTTAGAAGGGAGGGGAAGTTAATTGGAAGAGGGATCTTAAATTTGGGGAGCCGGCTATATAAATCGAGTGAGGGGGCGTTTTTCGTACATTCAAAGAATATATGGTCTAAGGTTCCTTCACTCATTCCGCACTCGCATAGAGAGGAGTCGCGTACACGAATTTTTTGCAGGAAAACAGGAGTACAACAGAAACCTAGACGGATTCTGCAAAGAACAGATATAATCGTTTTGGAGGCCTTTCTGAAACTAAAGAACCATGGATTTGACTTGATTGTTGGTTGGACAGCATAAAAAAATCTACCTTTCTTCTTACCGGACATATTCCATTGTTCCTGCCATGAACACTGGAGATCGTATTTTGGGATGGACAACAGATCATAGCTCAAATGAGTATTGTGTGAAAGGTCAGCCGTTACAGATGAGCAGGCATCTTTAGCCATAGCATCAGCACATTCGTTACCCTTGATGCCGCAATGACTAGGTATCCAAACTAACTGAACATCCCTTTGACTATTAGCACAGGAAAATAAGGAGTTTTTAATTTTCAAAATAAGAGGGCTGTGTAATTTACTTTTGAAAGGACTTTGTGTTAAGGCTTGCAAACAGCTTAGGGAATCTGTGAAGATGACTGCTTTCTCAATGTTAGTGTGTGACTCTATAAAAAGGCAAGCTTCCAATATACACACTCACCAGTGAATACAGAAGATTCCCTAGGACATTTGAACTGAAGTACGATTCTGGAGTTTTGGAAATAAACCGCAGCTCCGGTGTTGTTTTCGTTATTTAATTTGGAAGCGTCAGTGAAAAATAATTGAAAGCCATTCCAGCGCTCGCCGACCACCGCATTGAAGGCCGAATTCGCCGATGGGGATTTTTTCGATATACCAATATCATAGAGAATTTTGGGAGTAAAACAAATTACTTCGTAGGCAAAGTTAAAAAGGGGTACCTAATCTGGGATACTGGATGATTAATTATTGTTAAATTATTAACTCTTAAACTTAATAGATGTTAAATTATTAACTCTTCTTAACGCTTTAAGGGTTAGGGGGATTTCTTTATTTTTCCAGTAATTTGAGTTTCTGCATAAGGCATCTAACTAGTTTAATCTGGATATAAGGGGATGGGATGATCTATTAATTAGTCTAGACAGGAAACGGTCGACCTGCAATGCGTTAACACATTTAGTGCCAAGAACTCAGCGTATGGGTCGAGCGTGATTCGTTCATGTGCCCACAACCCGCGTCTGAGTCGTTGTTTTAAGAAGCTATTATGTGACTTGTGTTCATGCGCGGGTTGTGGGCACACGAACGAATTGTTGTTCCGCCCATGTGTTGAGTGCTTGGCTCTAAAAATGTAAAAACACTTTAGCACTTGGCACTGAAAGTGTTAATGGGAGAGCACTTCATACAACCAGATACGATCCGAAGGCATTTGGCCTGAACCCTATCCAGTCCCGCCAAGGCACCTTTGTTGCAAGGAACGAGTTGGTATGTACCATAGTCCAGAACGCTACGAACTAAGGCATTGTACACTAGTTTCATGGTATAGGGATGGGCACCCCACCAAACACCCGTAAGAACTTTTAAAATTGAAATGGTTCTTTCACATTTTTTGATAAGACAATTTATGTGAGGTTTGCCAGTTAATTTGGTATCTAAAAATACGCCTAAAAATTTTGCTTTATTTGCTAGTGGGATATTATGGCCTAAAATGCTTACTGAGATTGGGGGAATTAGTCTTTTGCGAGTGAAAATTACTGCCGAACTTTTTGGTGCAGAAAGTGATAGGCCATGGTTTAAAAGCCACTGGTTCAAAGAGTCCAGAGAGAAACATAGAGATGCAGCAGCGTCAGCGATGGAGGGATCTGTCACATATAGGGCAATGTCATCGGCGTATTGGAGAATCTGACAATTGTTATTTAAGCAGGACCCAATATCAGCCGTATATAGATTATATAGGATTGGACTAAGGACAAAACCTTGCGGGAGACCCTTCAGCGTCTGCCTTTTATCGAACTCTTCTCCCTGGACCCTCAGGACCATGGAACGGGATGAAAGGAGTTCACATATGCATTGTATCAACTTAGCCGGGAGACTCAGCTGGTGTAATTTTTGCCTGAGTACGGGAAGAAGAACATTGTCGTATGCGGAGGAGATATCGAGGAAAGCGGCAACAACGGATTTATTCTTGGAAAGGCTATCTGGATGTCCGTGATCAACACACCGACACTATCCATTGTGCTAAGCCCTTTCCTAAAACCAAATTGGTGTTTCGGCAGTAACTCTCTCGATTCGACTATCCATTCCAGACGATTTTTGATGAGGTGTTCAAGTAGTTTAGCTAGAACGGAAGATAAGGCAATTGGTCTAAGGCCATTCGGATCGTCTGCATGTTTGCCAGGTTTTAATAAGGGAATGATAATCTGTATCTTCCACTGATCTGGTACCCAACCATGATCATAACAAAAATTAATAATGTCAAGAAAGTAAGTTCTAGCCTTAATGCCACAATGGGAAATAAAAGAATATGGTATACCATCAATACCTGGAGCTGAGTCCCGGACATGCTGCAACACCACACTTAGTTCATCCAGGGTGAATGGGGCATCAAAGGGATCCACACGAGTATTGGACAGGGGCACATTTAAACTTTCAGATAAAGATGGGACATAAGGTGATGCTATTTTGTCAAAAAAATATTCAGCTGTTTCCCTAGTTATTGGTGAGGTAATTGAAGGGGAACACCCATGCCTGAATCTGTTTATCTGTTTCCAAACTACAGAGATTGGAGTAGAGGGTGAGAGCGTTGTGCAGAATTTCACCCACCCCGCACGTTTCTTCTTACGAAGGAAACGTTTGGCTCTGGCATTATGTTGAAGATATGCCAAGAGATTTGCGGTGCTCATATCTGCATTGTAGCGTGTCTCGGCCTCGTTTCTTTCTCTAACTGCCGCAGTGCACTCTGGAGCACCATGGAGGTGAAGGGATTTTATTTCTAGCACTGTTCTTTAGTGGAAAGCTAGAATCTGCACACAGCTGTAACAAAACCCTCATAGCAACTTTTGGCATGGCAGTGACCAGAAGAGTCTGGTAAACACGAATTTAAATTTGGAAGATCATCAATTTTATCCTCCAATAATGATACAAACTTAACCCAATCGGGTTTGGATAAGTTATATTTCAGAAGTGGAGGAGAAGTTTTTTCTAAAAATGTTTTATTAATGAAAGATATGATAATAGGGTAATGGTCACTACCATGCGACGTGCATTCGAAGATGTGCATTCCCACAGAGTAGACGCTGCTAATTCGACTGAACAAAATGTAAGGTCAACACAACTTTTTTGTTGTCCTGGAAGAGCTCTACGAGTTGCGCAGCCATTGTTCAGAATGCAGAGGTTTAAATCATCCAGCATCTCTACCAGGCCCACACCGAAGGCATCACAGCGTTCGGACCCCCATCTGTAGTGGTGGCAGTTAAAGTCGCCCATAACTAACAGCGGTCCATGAATGTTGGTAAAAATGTTTTTCAGAATATCTAAAAAGTCAGAATGGGGGTGTGCAATATAAATGGAAAACACTGTGATGCCCTCAACCCTTCCTGCAGTAATACTCAAATTACCCTCGAAGGGGGGTAAAGATAAGGGAGAAAGTGGGATCCGATTATTTACGAAGAGAGCCGACCCTCCGTACCCATCGGATCTATCACATCTGAGTATGTTAAAATGTGGCATACGAAAGCTAAGACTTGGGGTGAGCCAAGTCTCAGCTATGGAGCAAGCCAACGGCTTGTACTTATTTAAAAGAAATATGAGGTCGTGTTTCTTATGCCACACGCTTCTCACAATCCACTGTAGAAATGTTAGGCGGGACGCCATTTTTAATGTCTAAAAGTAGAGAAATAAGTTTATCGGCAACGTTGGACGGTGATTGGGAAATATTTGAAGAAGCAGAAAAAAGAGTTGGTAAGAGTTTTATCAAGAGTTCAATAATTGAATTAATGTTGTTTGAGGGGATATTATCATTATTTAAGGCACAGCCATTGGGCTGTGAGGGTTTGGGAGTGCTAACTATTTGCTGGTGAGCAGCTTTGTCATAAGATGGGGAAAGAGGGGCATGGGTCTTAGGCTGGAGGACAACTGTTTTTCTATATGAGATGGGAGTTTTAGTGGCATTAGCATAGTTCCTGGAAGCAGCTGGGATTGTTTTGCTGGCATCAGCATAGGAAATGCATTTCTCTGCCATAACGGTCTTAATAGCTTTTTGTCTGCCATGCTCGGGGCATGACCTGCTGTTGGCGAAGTGATTCCCCGAACAAAGCACACAAAATGCCTCGCTCTCAGAGATGTTGCAACCATCACCAGGGTGATCGTGGCCACATCTACTGCAGCGTGGTTTTGATCTGCATAAATTTGCTACATGTCCGAATCTACAGCATTTACGGCATTGTATAGTTGGGAAAATGTATTGCACCACAGGAAGGGATGTATAGCAGCAGAAGATCCTCTTCGGTAGAACTTGTCCATCAAAAGTGATAACGCAAGTTTCAGTGGGTTTCCATTCCGTTATACCTTCCTTCTGAACTTTACGGTTAATACGTCGCACTTTAAGGATATCCCCACATCCTGAAGGCACAGATAAGTAAGAGATGGCTTCTTCTTCGGAGATATCAGAGGGAACACCGGTTACCACACCCATCCTTGTTATGTTGTATGTGGGTATCGATGCAGTATAGCCGTGTTTTGCTAGCAGACTATTAACTAAAAAAGAGTTAGCATCCTGAGGGGATGTAAACTCCACGGATACGCGGTTCCTACCTAGTGATGGGGAAAAGGAACATTCTCACAATGAGAATATTCTCGGAACGAGAATGTTCGGGAATATTCTCGTGAGCGGAGAACATACGAGAATTTATGAGAACTTAAAACGAGTCGGTGATCCTTCCTGTTTTAACATGAAAGAAATAACTTTGGTCATTTTTATTTTCATTATTAGATGTAATTTAACATATATTTCATTGTCTATAAATAGGACAGCGGTGACATAACTAGCAGCTATGATAACTTAATTACTTGTTTGATTCTGGACTTTGTAAAAGGATTCATGATTAAAACTCGATGATCTATTAAACAAAAACAGCCTGAAAATGACTTCAACATAAACCAAAGTAATTTAAATAAGAAAAATACTTTAGCAAAGATTATAGAATCTAGAAGTAATAACCTCCTATAAAATGCTATGAATATGTGATTTTAGTAGAAACCAACCAAGATTGAACCAAGATTAAATCAACAGAAATTAATATGACGTTCCTATTTTTATTTTATTTTGTCAATTTTTTTTTATGTGTCTTGTGCGAGTCCCAAATAAACATTTTTCTTTCTTTCTTTCTTTCTTTCTTTCTAAGAAATATCTTCTGGCGTATATCATTCACATCTGGAGTGAGGCCATCGAGAAACACGGGAAGGCACTTATGGTCTACCTAGACATCCGAAGGCCTTCAACAGGGTCTAGCACGATATAATATTGGCAAGCTTCCTTCCTTTAGTCTGCCTGCCGGATTGTGTGATTGGATTTAAGATTTCCTGAGGGTTCGGTCTATCCGAATGGTTATAGATGGCTGCTCGTCCGGACTGCTGGATATTAGTGCCGGGGTTCCTCAGGGGTCGGTGCTCTCGGCAACATCGTTCCTGCTGCTTATTAATGAACTGCTAAAACCCGGTACCTTTGGATTTGCAGACAAAAGCACTGTTGCCGAGAGATACGTGTCCAATGCACGAGCTGGTGGGTCGCAGGTCCAGTCTCTCCGGGAGGCTATGGTTGAGCACTTGAACTTGTCCTAACAGGTTGTCTCTGAATGAGGCAAGTTCAATGCTGCTAAGACCCAGGCGAATCTTTTTACCGCTAAAAGGAGCCATTTCCAACCAGCTCCATTTTTCCGAGGTGTAACCGTGGCGATAACCGACCGACTTCAGCTTCTTGGTGTTACGTTAACATCTACCCTCAACTTTGGCCCTTTCATAGAGGCAAAGGCTCAAGTGGCTGCCAAAAACACGGGGATCCTAGCAAAGGTAAGACGGTACTTTACGCCGGTACAGCTGCTCAAACTTTATCAAGTGTAAATTCGATCGTGTATGGAGTACTGCTCTCATCTTTGGGATGGATCTGCCAGATACCAGCTTGATGCCTTGACTCAATCGAGAAACAAGCCAAGAGGGTCATCGGCAATTATAGGCTCGTCGAGGTAAAGCATCGACGCCGAGTTACTGTCGGTTTTCTATCGGTTGCAATTTGGGGAATCTGCGACGGAATTGCATAATTTAATTCCACCAAGCCCGTTCCATCATCGGACCACAAGACGTACGGCGCGGTGCGCCACCGGTACATGGTGGACATCCCACCTACATGCACAAAACGTTTTGGGAACACATTCATTGTGCGTATAGCTAAAGAGTGGAATTCCCTGCCGAAGTCTGTGTTTCCTGATAGCTACAACCTGGGAGTCTTCAAGTCAAGAGTGAATAGGTTACTTCGAGCAAGCATGCTCCATTTTCGACTACATCATCGCTTACCGTCAAGTAAGATACTGGTCAAACGCTTGCCTAACTAGTAAATAAAATCTGGCCAAGTGCGAGTCGGACTTGCGTGCAAAGGGTTGCGAACCAATTTCATTTAAGTAACCAGGTTATTTTAACACTATAGATTTCTTATAGGTTTTCCTGTAATATTTGGGTAAAGAACTATTATTTGCATTTTTTTTTCAAAATTTCGTTTTCTGTAGTTTCGGAGATAAGGGGTAAACGTTCATTTTTAGCCTAATTTCTTGAATAACTTCAAAACTATTCATTTTAAAATTATGAAAAAAATATAATTAAAATTTTCACAGTCCTTTCAATTGATATGTCGCTCGATAAGGTTCAAAATTTTTGAAATTTTCTACTTTGACCCCCAAAGTGACCCCCATTCTCAATATTTATTTATTTACGTAACGCGTCCGTGTTTGGGTCACAAAAGTCCATAATTATGTGTACCAAATTTCAACAGAGACGGTCCTGTAGATCCAGAGAAAACTGGCTGACACAGACAGACAGACACCCGAGTGAACCAATAAGGTTTCCGTTTTTTTTCGGAACCCTGAAAAAGCTAAAAAAGATGGAATACAGTACCAATTGATAACCAATTGGTACTGTATTTTAGATTCGAAATTCCCCATAATTTAGTTTCCTTCACGAAATGTTTCAAAATACATATAACATACAAGTAACACACTATAGATTTCATCTATCATACAAATTTCAAGACAGGATTAGATTCAAGTTAGGTTTTGTTACTCCGTTTTTAAGTTCTCGTAAATTCTCTGCTCGGAGAACATTCTCGAGAACATATCCGCAAAGTTCTCGCTAAGAGAATGTTCTCGAGAATTTCCCATCACTATTCCTACCCACTCTACTGACGCCGCCACGAACCACATTCGCAACATTGTTAGTCCACAAAAATTTGCCAAAGTTAACTGGGTGTAGTGTGGTGCCTGCATTTTGTTGGGTCTCTATGCGAGAAACGTGGACTAAATATGGGGCTTTATCCAAAACTGAGTATCTAATTCGGCCTATTTGGCTCTTTGGCTGCTTGTTTGGAGGTGTTGGGATATTATTTGTTTCGTGTCCGGGGCGTTTGCGTGAGTTATGTAGGGATGGTGACATCTCCATCTCTGAGACGCTACAAACTACGTCCGCAAATTGTGATAGTGGGTTCGGAGTCGGAGGAAAAGGAGTCATGGAAGCAGGAATGTCGGGGGGGTCAGGGTCGGTGGGTTTATTTTTGTCCATTTTTTATGAACGACTTAAAAATACCACACACAATACAAACCTGGTAACAAACACAAAGACAACACACTTAAACAATAACAAGTTCAAAAGTAACAACAATCACACAGAAAAAGCTAAAAAAAACTCGAGACACACGTGCTAATCAAAACACCCGTGGCTAGAATCCACACCAATATCAGTTCATTGTAGGTGAGCCGGGGAAAATCACTGACATTATTGTCATCCACATTTATTCTTTGAAAATTCGTTCGTCTTCTATTTAAGTTATTATTAATAACTACAGTACTTAAACTATTTTCTGAGTAGATTTTCTGATTTACTATATTAAGAATTTCCCCAGCATCATTCCTGTCTTCGATAAGAGGGTGAAAGGCATTAATCAGGGCAGCAGCTACAGTAAAATCTTTCATCAAATTGCGAGATGCGGCATTAAAATACTCTTGGCGAAAAAGCTTAAAGTCACGTTTAAACCTACCATTAATCACCTCTATGACCCAACGACATATTGTCACTGCCCTGGAACGATTAGCCTCTAGTGTAGATAATTGTGTTTCACCCTCTTGAACTGTGGCTGGTGTATAAACACGGTACCCACAATTGTTTAGTAATGACAGGGAGTCTCTAAAGCCCCTATCCAGTATAAAAACATCATTAGGAGCAAAAAATCTTCTTAATGGTTGATTTTCATCACGGAATTCTTTTAACGTTATTTCAGCATCTGATGTTGTTGCTGGATAGGGGCCAAGCACTTCGATAATATATCCGTCTGTGCTGACCATTATAAACATTTTTACAAGGTTTCGATACTTGTGTAAAGAATAAGTATTTTTTTGATATAAATAATCGGAACTAATTCTTTTGTACATAAACATAAGTACCATCAGCTATCACAATTGCACTGGTTCTATTGTTGTCTCCATAAATCCCATTGGGAATCATAAGATTTCTCTGGGCAATTTGTTCTCTGGTTATGTGATTTACACCTAAGTGCAGAGGGACATAGTCTTGTACTAGGAAATCTCTAGCCCGTGATATTAAAGAGGATGTTGTCCTTGTTGGTACTTGAATTAAAGAAGAGATTCTTTCAAATGAGTCTCCTGTTCTTAATTTGATTAAATATGCTGCTAGGGCAAGCGATCCATTACGCATTTGTGAGAGCCGAGGTACTTCATTAAGTATTTCAGCAAATTGCTGTTTAGTTCGACCAAACCAATAGTGGACTAAATGGTCTGGCATATTCTCAATATTATTAAAATCTATACTTAGAGGATAAATAATCTTTATAAATAATTATAAAGGATGGTGAGCATTTAACGGCTGACGAGTGTGCTAAACAATTCGCGATATATTTCGAATCAGTGTACAGCAGTCAGCCGCCGCGATTAGATCCACAAGAGGCGGCGGTGGCGGGAGCGGGTAGCAGTGCGCGGGTGCAACTGGACTCGCTGAGTTTAAAAGATGTTAGGGGTGCCCTTGAGCGCCTAAAACCGAAGCGTTCAGCGGGTCCAGATGGAATACCAGCGTTTCTTTTTAGAGACTGTAGTCGGGTACTGGCTGAACCTCTGCAATATATTTTTAACATCATTCTTCATACTGCAACGTTCCCAACCCAATGGAAGATCACACGAGTTATCCCAGTACCCAAGGGTAAAGCGGGTTCGGACATTGTTGGATATAGACCGGTCGCCGTGCTGTCAACGCCGGCCAAGGTGTTCGAGTCTGCTGTCCAGTGCTGCTTGCAGGAGCAAGTACGCGGACAGTTATCGGACGCGCAGCATGGGTTCCGGCCGGCACGTAGCACGGCCACCAATCTCCTGAACTTTATGGCGCTAGTGGTACCTGCGGTAGATGCTGGTGTGCAAGTTGACGCTGCTTATTTTGATTTTAAAAAAGCTTTCGACTCAGTCGACAATGACATCTTACTGAAGAAGCTTGCAGAAGTCGGCTGTACACCACATCTATTGCAATTTTTTGCCAGCTATATGCAGGATAGACGGCAGTATGTTGACTATAATGGGTATGAATCTGACCCATATTACACTCGGTCCGGCGTGAGTCAAGGCAGCAACGTGGGGCCTCTTGAATTCATCATAATGGTAAATGATCTACCCAATGTCGTCAGGCATGGGTCTTGTTTACTATTTGCAGATGACCTCAAGTTGCTGCTCAAGGTTGAGAGTGAGTCCGATTGCAAGCGCTTACAGGAGGACATAAATAGGATAGTGGAATGGAGTCATGAGAACAAGCTCTATTTCAACGTATCGAAGTGTTCAGTGATGAGTTTCACACGCGCTCGTGCACCTCTACTGCACGAGTATGTGATGAATGCGCAGCCTATGCAAAGAGTCACACAAGTACGTGATTTGGGGGTTTCGGTAACGTCTGACTTGCAGTTTCGTGATCATATAACGACGATTTGCAAAAGGGCGTTCAGGAACTTGGGATTTGTGCTGAGACAGACGCAACACTTCACCAACATTGCAACAGTCAGGGTCCTGTATGACGCACTAGTCAGGAGTCATCTTGAACATAGTGCGATCATATGGGCTCCACATGAGGCTAAGTATTCTGTGATGTTGGAGCGCGTTCAGAACAAATTTACGCGTTACTTGTATAAGAAACTTTATGGGGTATATCCATTTTATCCGTTAATGTACCCCACTCTGTTTGTACTAGGTATGGTCGGGTACAATCAATTGAGGGTGCGGCGGGAATTCTCACTTGTCACGTACCTGGTTAAAATACTTCGTGGCATCGAACATAATCCAGGAGTATTACAGCACTTGAAATTGTGTGTACCGGACCGCTATGTATGGAGGCGGCGGCGCCCGCCACTGTTGGCCGTGCCGCTAGCCAGGACCAACCTACTGGCCAAGGCTCCTCTTACCCGGGCTATTCGGGTCATTAATAGACTCCATATCGAAGTTGACATTTACGTATGCTATTTGAGTGAATTCGCAAAGAGACTATTGTTTGTTTTGTGTTATACAGTAGATTAGGATAATAATAATTTATTGTACAGTATTTTGTAAGTGTGTGTAAAGTGTACAATTATGTTATAATAGATTTAAGTATAACAGATGTAAGACTATCGCATTAGGTTTAAAATAATCTGTAATGTTAGTTCTAAGTTTATGATAAATAAATAAAATAAATAAATAAATCAAGTCCTGTATTTGTAAAGCAGTAAACATGTGGTTGCTATTGTGAGGGGGATTATTCAAAAAATCCCATGAACCATGACTTACATGTCTGGAACATACACGATTATTCATAGGAACATAAAAATTGTAGTTTTTTAGAAGTAATTGTCTTAGAGAGAATGGTATGGTAAGACGTTCAGTGCGATGGCAGCCCGAGACAAAGCAACGATTTTGTGACTCTGCAGCTCTTGCATATAAAGGCATCATTATGTGATCTCGAACATTTGGTGGTACCTCAATAGTAGGCTCAGGAATAGGATTGTCACTGGATTCTCTTGATGTTCTGACTACATGTGGAGCTCGGTCAGCACGCTGCCAGCATGGATGACAAATAGAGCTTGTAGAAGTTACCTATAAAAAAAAAACGTTTTATTTATATTCTATCAAAAATCCTAACACCAACTCAGAAAAATAGTAGAATCAACGACTGCAGTAGAAAAAAAAATGAACTTGTTTATGTGGGGAAAAATAACACTATGCAAACAAAATGACTATTTTGAAAATCAATACATATTACTATGGAAAAAAAACATTGAATGTAATTCATTTATGTGGGGATTAACAACACTGTATAAACAAGCCAGGACTAGAAACTTGTTTGTTACTCTTTAAATAGCTATATGTGCTATCAGATTATTAAGTACTTACTTGTCGAGGGTGAATCCATTCTGTTATAACATAAAAAATATGGCGTTCACGCTGTGTTGAATCTTGTGTCAGTGTATGGGATCTCATGCGCAATAAAGATCTTCCACAACTAATGCAAACATGACGATGGCCAACATTCAAGTTAGATCCAATATTCGAATCAGCACTGGTTCCTGGCAATGACTGTGTAGCTACCATCCAGCATGAGTCGCACACATGGTCCGATGCAGTGACCTGAAATACAGATTAACTATAAATATACAAACGCCTCATTGCTACATATCTTTGGTACCAAAGTGATAAGCACCTGCGTGTGCAGGTGCATAGATGGTGGTGCATTATTTGTTGTTTCCTGTTTAACAAGCAACACACAAAATGTAAGTATAAGTGGTGTTTTTTACTTGCGTTCGTTAATAATGCAAGCTTTATATAAAATTAAACAAACCAGTATATCATTTTATCCAACCTTGCAATGAGTGTTTAAGTCTAATAAGTGATTAAAATAACAATAAAATAACACTTACTTGACGTGGAGATATCCATTCTCTAATCACCGACAGTATGTCGATTGAGTTTAGCGAGTTCCTTCTCATGCGAGCAGTGGATATGCCACAATTGATGCAGCGGAGATTATCCATCGTAAACAACAGGTAACAATGTCAAAAGGCAAAATCGGAGTCCAAAATGCGTGCAAAGGTCAATCGGTATTTCTGGAAGAATGGAGTCCAAGAACGAAATAGGGTCGGTCACAAAGGCAGTCACAATCGTCCAAAAACACAGCAAGGGTCGGTAATTAAAAGTAGCACACAAAGTAAAGATAATTATAACGTAAGTCCACAACACGAGCGAGAAACGTTATGACGCTATCCGGCAATCTGTTGTTGACAACCGATTGTTTATTGTTTGACAAGTGACAGCCGTATCGAGTGTTGCAGTTCGCAAAAATGCAAATCGATTTTTCTAAAAAATCAGTAAAATAACTTAAAAACAACAAAAAAATACTTTATCTCTAATAATTTTTTCGCAATAAACTTATAAAAATATTTTTTGGAGTGAAAAGAAATATTAATCGAACATTATAGTACAAATCTTTTACTGCAAAAAATATTTTTATATAACAATGGCTTAATATGGTTATAACATCGGTTGTTATTAACAACTGATGCACTAGGAATACATCAACTGACTTTTCTTTTTTATTAATTCCTTATTCCTAGGGTTTCTCGGGAAATGATAGAATAAAGTAGGGCTTATAATTATTTAAATATTTTTTCGAATGGTCTAATACTTTGTCTATCGAGGCCATGGCTCGCCGATCTCCTTTAGGTCCATTCGGTAGCAAGCGCGGAACGATTAGTCGCTCTAAGAGTTTCCCCAAAGATGGAAGTAGTGTTATGGGCCGGTAGGACTTAGGGTCATCCGGGGGCTTATCGCCACTCTTTGGAATAATGCGTATAAAGCCTTGTCGCCATATTCGAGGAAAAATACCTTCTGCAATGCATCGGTTATATACGGATAAGATCGCGTCGCCCGCTGTTTTACACGCTTCTATAATCATTCTATTAGATATTTTATCTTCACCGGATGATTTTTTGAGAGGTAGTCTCTTGACAACGTTTATGAATTCGTCAGTGGATGGAAGGTCTGACTCCGGTGACTCAGGTGGCACCGCGGCCCACGCTCTAATCTGTTGGTGGTATTCATTATCATTTACTGATGAATCGTCTGGTATTAGAGAATTAAGCAAAACATCGGTTGTTTCTTCAATGCCGGTGGTATGTTTATTATTTACTTTAATGTTCTGAACGTACGCAAAGTCCACAGATCTATTAGCCTTGAACTCGTGGTACAAAGGAGACCACGGACCCTCCTTATCAAGTTTATCAACAATTTTCCGGAGTAAATTACCCTTAGATTTTTCAACCGATGCTCTGTAGCGCGACTTGGCAACTCTAAAAGCACTTAAAGCAAGATTAAGGAGGTCCCCGATAACCTTACGTTTTTTAAGCTTATTAAGTTGTCTGCGCGCTCTGCGATAGCTTTTACGTTGTTCAACAAGGTAGTCATTCCACCAATCACATCTACGAATATTGGTCATAGATGCGCGACCAATAGCAATGTCAGCACAGTAAGTGAAAGTGTCTGACATTATCTCAGCACTTTCCTCAGCTGACAGTCGATCGCGAGTGAAGTCTTTCGCATGACAAGCAAAAAGTGAGCTAAAGAATTCCCAATTCGCGCCCCTACTTTTATATCTAAAATTCCCAATTAAGTGTGACGAACCTTGAGTAAACATAGGAACAAAGTCGTACACGATCAGGCGATGATCACTACAAGACGCGTCAGGAAGGACACGCCACCTATCCAAGCGTACGTCTGCACTAGAAAGTGTGACGTCAATACAAGATTCGCCCATTTTGCTACAAAAAGTAGGCGGTGCGTCTGGGGTGTTATGAATTGATAAGTTCATCTCAGCAATAAAATCTTCAACGGCACAACGTCGTTCGTAATCAGTGGCCCGAACTTTGCCATACCACAGGGAAGAAGATGCATTCACGTCAGCACCCACTATAACTTTGCAGCCCGCGAACGACCGCAAGACGTGACGGAGATTATGTATATGTGGAGTAACTGGGTCTGAATATTGAAAGTAGCAGCTCACAACGTAAACCTTAAAGGTAGGTGATGATACTTCCGCTACGGCGCAATGGGGCGTCATGAGATTACATATAGATGTTACAGTAAAGCTCGAAGAACGCACAACATAAATTCTGGCTCGCGCCTTTCAATCCAGCTGAACTACCTTGTGACGTAAGCGCGCGTTTTGATATTGTTCCTGAACAAGTACTATGTCAAGGTTATAATCCACAATCAATTTATCCAGCTCAGATGTCGCCACCCTATCGTTATGGAGATTTAATTGTCCTATGGTTAAACTATCCATTTTTAGTAATTAGTGTTTAGGATTAATTTTTCGAATTTCAGTTTGTAAGTAGTACACTCTTGAGATCCACAGCGATGATCACACGGTTTTTTAAAGCGTTTACACGCCACGCAAGTCGGCTTGAAATTTACGTCGTCCTTATGCGGGCAATCATTTGTTTCGTGTGCCTCCGAACAATTAGCACAAGTCGGTTCTTTATTAACGCAGTGTTTCTTAACGTGACCGAACTGTTGACAATGTAAGCACCGAACGACTTCAACATCGTCAATAAAGCGGCAGGTAGCCCAATCAATAAATAATTTATCCTTGGTAGAAACTAAGTGTTTACGTACTGCGGAATCTAATTCGATGCCTATCCACTTACGACCGTTGTCTAACGAGCGCCTACGGATAATTTTAGTAGACTTAATAAAGTCATCCTCTTTCATTTGAAGCTCATCTTTAATATTTTGGCGGTATAGCGCGATCAGAAAAGCGCCATCATCCATTGAAGATGGTACATCCTTAACTAATACTCGAGGGCGTCTACCTTTTGGTTTTTCTAGTCGTAAACCAGCGGCCTTAATTGCGTCCACGGATTCCAATTTTTTAAGCTGATGTTCACTAGCGACACGTAGAATAACACCGGATTTCGCGGTTTTTTTCACGCCTACAATTTGAAAACCGTCATCACAGGGTTTAATTGCTTTCATAAGCGCTTGTTTTGTCGCGGACGAAGTGCTATAATCAGCTGATCGAGCTGCGGTCGGATAAGCCACCACACACGGCAATGGTGGACGGGATTCCATAATTGCTGGAGCTACTTTTGGCAAACGTAGTTTCAACGAGTCCGCATACGAAATTTTACAATTGTTATTATTATTATTGACAGGATTGGGATTGACACAGTTATTCGACTTGATTTTTTCTAATTCGCGTTCCGTATTGGCTAACTTCGTTTCGTTGCATGATGATTTTATGGCCAGCATAGAAACGATGGCCGTGACACGCTGTATCATATCCATGATGGCAGATTTATTTGCTACGTTAATGCGAGAGCCCTGATCATTGACTAAGTCGTTAATTTTTGACAGGTAGGCTGACGCCTCGGAAACTAAGTCGCAGTAATCGGTATTGCTCACATTACTGATATTTAAAATCGGCGAGGATTTTTCCACGGTTTCGAAAAGACAATGTCCAAATTCGCCCTGTGAGACAAAAGTATCGGACATACACGATAATTCATGTTCTATTTTATTATATCAGTTGCAAATACTTTTATAACACGGACTAGCTGCAAGCCAAAATGAACATTTAAAAGTATTTTCGCGAATAATAACATGAATCGCCGCCATCTTCACCAAACGTCATGTCATGTCAAAAAAGATTAGGGATGCCCAATCCAATCGATTTAATTTTTAAAGAACTGTAGTGTAATTATTTTTAATATGAATCATATTCTGAATTTATTTCGAATAAAGAGCAAATAGAAGATACAATAAAAAAAGCATTCAATTACCATTCCATATATTATTCCCTAAATGTATACTTAATTCAAAAAACCTACTGAGTATAGGTACTTTGTGCATGAGGTCATACTCGATTTTAAATAGATAGTAAGAATAATGCTGAAGTGATCAAAACCTTCGTATTTCACCATGATCATTATTCAGGGTTTTCTTATGATCGTTTAAGAAAGTGTGTGGTTTACTTCTAACTAAACGATTAGGTATTTACGACCATTAATATAAAAATAACTCTCCTTTTGGGCTTCGCCGAAATCGGATAAAAATACTTATCGTTACTGAATACATTAAGTAGGTAGTTACTATAAATGTTTTTGTTAAGTTATACAAATGTTATTAAGTATTAATATTATAAAAAGTATCGAAGAGTGTTTTTATAAGTAAAGTAGGACATTGTCATCCTTGTTACAAAATCTTAGGGAATATCGATAAGTTGTATCGTATTTTTACACACACTCCTATTTTTGACGTCACTAAATTGTCACTTGACTGTCTGTCATCCACCTGTGCTTTCACTGTTTACATTAGCGTCGCTTGCTCTTTGTAATTGTGTCGGTGTGTTTTGGTGACTTTCGGGACTAATAATATTCCGTCTTGGCTATTATAATGGACTCTGATTGCTTTCAAAAACGACTTACCTGGCTGTGATTTTCGGAGAACCGCTCAAACGATAACTTGGCAGTTATAAATGGACTAACGCATATGCTATGGAAAGTGTATTTTGTGTAAATTGCGGCTCTGCTGGTGGTTCCATGTTGTTGGAAGATGAACAGATTCGTCATTGAGTACAACAATGGACTGCACCTCTTTTGGTAATTACATTTTTACTTTGTTTGCACCTATATTATTTTTTGTTGTATCTACATATATTATTCTGTTTGCAATCTCTCTGACTTTTTTTTTTACTAATAAGTTTCTATACTTGACCTTACACATTATGTTTGCAATTATCGTTTTCACAAAAAAAAGAAACAATTTATAAAGTATTTTGGTATATTCATTATAATAGAAACAATCTGATAGGTAAATACTCTGTAAAAATACAATTGAACTAAGTATGTTTTTTTTTAGGTTCAAGCTCATGATCTCATATGCACCACTTGTTGGACAAGAGCTCAAGAGATGACTAACACTTCAGTAACAAGTAATGTTGAAACTGTGCACTCTGCAATAGAACGTTGGCACCTCGGGCACGCTCACATCATCTGATTGCTCTGAGAACTGACACTCAACATAATGTGAATATCAGAAATATCATCATAGAAAGACTTATGCCATTGGAGGTACTATTATATATATTATTATTGGGCCATTTTTAAAATTGGATTTGCAGTGGGTGCCATTGATCTGACTTGCTATTTTCTTGTTTAAGATACGTGCATCACATTATATTTGCCATCCTTATTGGCAAATATGTGATCGTGCTGCCAGGCATTATTCAGCACCATCTTCATCAAGGGATACTCCTACAACAAGCAATCATCCGGGTTGTGCCAATTGTGGTTATTCATTTCAATAGACAAAGACGACATATTCTCCATAATGAAGCCATTCTTGTGCAAATACAGCAATGAGTTGCACCACAAATAGTAAGCTTTAACTTCCATTTGTAACTATTTATATTTATAATGGCTCTGTATAGAAGAGAAAATAAAAAAATGTTTATTTTATACTTATAACATGTTTTTATATTACAGGTGACTGCAAATGATTACATATGTGATGCTTGTCATACATTATTTGTTAATAGAGTTACCACAACATCACAAGATTTGCAAGTACCAATGGTTGGTCATCAACATGATCAACATCTGGTATGTGGTTGTTCACTGGCACGAATCCAATGTTACTCCGTACAAGCAGAAAGCATCAGCCACATTTTAGATATTGTGCGAAATTGAGTTCAACCCTGAGAGGTGAGGGACGTTTTTGATTGGTTAACTATTGCAAGAAATTAGGCTATGGTAAACATCAGATACCCTGCAATAACGGTCATTGACCCTCATACATTTATTGACTTTCCAAATAAAAAAAATAGAAATAATGACATAAAGCTGTCCTGTATCAACTTTTATCATGATCCTTTAGGTTTTCTAGTAATGAAAAACGGTTCATAATTTATTGTTTGAGTATCCACGAAGGGATATTAGGGAAAAATCTTTGTACTTTATTGCATGTTTATCTGGTGCCGACCATAGTATGCTTAAACTTGCCTGATGTGCTATTTTGTTTAGCTAATAGAGATTTTCTGGTCAGTAATAATCATGCAACATTTGTAGTGTAAATTGTTTTATTTATTGCACTATAAATGCAATGTGTAACCAACAATATATTTTTTTTTGTTGTAGATTCAGCCATCGGATTTGAATGAACTACAATGAAATAAATCCGAAACCATATGGAAATTACGAGGCAAAATTCACAGCCGCCATATCAGCAATTAAACATATTTAGTTTACATAGTAATTGATTCATCTCAAATTGGTCGACAAGCAATCGTACAATGTTCTGCGCCATGTTACGACCATTATTTGGTATTAAAGCTATGCGAGACATCAAAATAATATCGACCCCTGCACAGTTTCTAGACTATATTTTAATTGCCAATTTAGATGAACAATAAACGTGAAATTAAAATCTGTGTTTTATTTCTTATTCAAACATAATCAGATAGTTAAAGTAGGACTGTAGGTTTTAACACAACTTACCGGCTACCTAATTGGTAAGGCTGGTTTCATAGTCACGCGTTTGAACAGCGCGCAATGTTTTATATATACATTAATATACACAAACCTTTAATCTCACTCCAAAACCAATGCTAAGAATACAGGTATCCACTATCTACCTATGTTAATTAGATTCTATGCATTTAAACGTTGCACTTACCTACCTATTTACTTACACTTAGGCTTTAGACAAAAAAAACTGCAAAGGTACCTAATTATTTAGGTAGGTACTGAAAATAGCTAAATGTATTATGATTTTGTTAATAAGTTTCTTAAAGATCACTCGGAGCTATGAAAAACTATATCTAATATTCGTTGTTATGGTTAGATTATAACCTCATAATCTGATACTTTTTTGGACATATTTCTTTTCTGCAGCTAGTCCGCTATGAAAATAAGATCTCATAGGAGTTTACTAATGATCAACAATACAACACATAATTTTCCGATGCTCCAGGGCGAACAATGTATGGGCGCAGAGCAATCTCCTTTGATGAACCAGTTTTGACCTATCATCGGGCGAAATGTATGATGGAGACATTTCGCTGAACAAGCGTTTCGAATTAGCGGAGGTCGCCATGGGCGACCTTTGGGTTTTTGTATTTCGACGAAATATATCTCCGCCACGATCTGGAGGGTCATCATTTGTTGACATCATGAATTACGTTATAACAACACAGATGAATAAAAAAAAAAATCAAAAGAACTAAACAAATAGATATCGATCGATTAAGTTATTTCGCGTTACCCACACACAAGAAAAATAAATGCACTTACCGAAAGCTGGAGAAATTGACTAATTACCAGTAAATAAATAAACAGACACCTTGAAAAACTTACAAAACACGCACTTACAATAAACACACAACGCGAATTCCGAATTTACAATACGAATTACAATAGAATTTACCTGTTTATTGATACAAATATTTAAAGAATTAAAACTGACCTGGCCTCACAGTGACGTGATATGTTTTCATTTTGATAATTTTCGTTCACATAACCTTGAAACTTCATCACCATACATCGAATTTACACACATATTCACCAAAATAACACTTGAATACGATAACACTTATGTTTAGACATTCATAATACAACTTATTTCACTTCGAAACATACTATTTGCACAAAAACAAGTATTTTTTACGCAACGACAAATCACGCGCGCCCGGTCCGCCGGCCGCGATGTAAACACTGGCTGCGAGTACCGTTAGCGCAAAAACGCTGCGTACAAAATATTATTTCAATGTTATAATTTTAAACTACTTCTTTTGTTTATTTTTTTTTTAATGTTATTGTGATTTTGTTCTGTTTGTAACGTTACGATGTTATAAATAACAATATTTATTTATTACCGACTTCTAAAAAGATGTATTATGAATGGTACCTATGTTCATCAAAATCTCTGTGAACGTTTGAGACATTCATAGATACGACCGATTAGAAAATGATTTAATTTTATTACATCCTACTAATATTATAAATGTGAAAGTTTGTATGTTTGTATGTTTGTATGTTTGTGCCTCAATCACGCAAAAATGGCTGAAGGGATTTGGATGAAATTTGGCACACATATTGTTCACATACTGGAATCAAACATAGGCTACATTTTATCCCGGTAAAAGGCATGGCTTAATGGAGACTGAGGAGGAAGTGGAAACCCAGCGCTTCTGCTGCCTTAGTACTTCAGATTCAAAAGTACCAGGAGAACAGAAACATGTCGAAGTATTTCTAGGGCTGAAATTGGGAGCGCTAAAGATTCACAAGTACCAGGGTAACAGAACGATGTTAAAGTATTTCTGGGCTAGAATAATTTTTTTTTTACCGTCGAACAGAAATATGTTGTTTGAAGTTTTTTCTGGGCTGGAATTGTAAACGCTAAAGATTCACAAGTACTAGGAGACCATAAACATGTCGAAATATTTCCGGCGCTTGAATTGTGACCGGTTAGAATTCAGAAGTACCAGGAGACCAGAAATATGTGGAAGTATTTTCGGGGCTAGGATTTTGAGCGGTAAGGATTCAAAGGTATCAGGAAAACAGAAAAATTTCGAACTTTTTCTCGGGCAGGAATTATGAGCGCTAAAGATTGATTATGTACCAGGAGACCAGAAACATGTCGAAGTATTTCCAGGCTTGGAATTGCGAGCAGTTAGGATTCAAAAGCACCAGGAAATCAGATACGTGTAGAAGTATTTTCGGGGCTGGAACAATGAGTGTTACAGATTCACAAGTACCAGGAGAACAGAACGATGTCAAATTATTTTAGGCTAGAATATTTTTAGTTTTTTTTTTTTAATTGTCAAACTGAAATATGTGTCTCGATGTTTTTCCGGGCTGTAATTGGAAATGCAGTAGATTCACAAGTACCAGGAAACCAGAAACATGTCGAAATATTTCTACACTAGAAATATGAGCGGTGAGGATTCAAACGTACCAGAAAAACAAAGAAATGTGGAATTTTTCCCGGGCAGGAATTATGAGCGCTAAAGATTCATTATGTACCTGGTGATAAGAAATATATATGAATATTTCCGGCGCTAGAATCATGAGCGGTTAGGATTCAAAGGTATCAAGAGAACAGAAAAATGTTTAAGAATTTCCGGGCTGGAATTATGAGCGCTAAAGATTCATTATGTACCACGAGGCCAAAAACATGTCGAAGTATTTTCGTGGCTAGGATTGTGAATGCTTAAGATTCACAAGTATTAGGAGACCAGAAACATGTCGAAATATTTCCGGAGCAAGAATCATGAGCGGTAAGGATTCACAAGTACCAGGATACCAGAAACATGTCGAAGTATTTCCGAAGCTGGAATTGTGAAATGTTAGCATTAAAAAATACCAAGAGAACCGAAACATATCGAAGTTTCTTCTGGGCAGGAGTATTGAGCGCTAAAGATTCACAAGTACCAGAATACCAGAATCATGTCGAAGTTGTTCTGGAGCTGAAAGTACGGACAGTAAAGAAGACTAACAAACTACCAGAATAAAGAATCATGAAGATGAAATTCCGAGAATGAGAATATGGGACAGAGAAGTTGCGCGCGCCACCTCTAAAGTCTACGCAGACGAAGTCGCGGGCGAAGTGCTAGTATATTATAAAGTCAAATTACATGTATTATAAATGATTTATTTTTTTGCCAGACTGTACTTACACTGTACTTATGGCGTACTGAGCGTTATGGCGGGAATATCGGCGGACTTTTACTCTTTGAAAGACGATTACGATGTCAATACGCAACAATATTATTACCTAGTAGCCAAACTATGTTCATAGATAAATAGGCTAGCTACTTATGTGTATTTGAAACTATATACAAGAATATTTACCATAACCATGGGGTCCCAACACAAAGAAAGAAAATTTAGTTCTAATAAATAATAATAGATGGCGTGACATGTATTGATTTTTATTGAAGTTTGTGTAAAAATATTTTTTTTCTTTTTAATGGTCTTTAGAATAGTATGTTCTTATTTAATAACCTCCCATAAGCCTTAAATTATGGAATAATGGGCTTCTTACTCAACTTTGGAAGATAATTGGAACGAATCATTTAAAATCCGTACATTATGTAGCAATAGATGGCGCTGTACGAAATTTTAGAGTTTGCCATTCAACTCATTCTTAAATTAAATAGGTACTACTACTCGGGCGAGTTGCTTGGTAACTGCCTCGAATGACGTTTGTGCAAAGTGCAGTGTGCAAAAACAATTTTTGTTACCATTTCATATTCTTTTACGAAATTTATTTCTATGCGAGCCAAACGCACGTTTGAGTCGTCTGGAGACGCGTCTCGGCGCGGGCCAGCTAGCTATAGCGTTTTTAGAATTTCGCCAGGAACAAAAATGTGCAATTTTTTGCAGTTCTATGCGAGCCGGACGCACGTTTGAGGCGTCTGGAGACGCGTCTCGGCGCGGGCCAGCTAGCTATAGCGATTTTAGAATTTAGCCAGGAAAAATAATGTGCAATTTTTCGCAGTTCTATGCGAGCCAGACGCACGTTTGAGGCGTCTGGAGACGCGTCTCGGCGCGGGCCAGCTAGCTATAGCGTTTTTAGAATTTAGCCAGGAACAAAAATGTGCAATTTTTTGCAGTTCTATGCGAGCCAGACGCACGTTTGAGGCGTCTGGAGACGCGTCTCGGCGCAGGCCAGCTAGCTATAGCGTTTTTAGAATTTAGCCAGGAACAAAAATGTGCAATTTTTTGCAGTTCTATGCGAGCCAGACGCACGTTTGAGGCGTCTGGAGACGCGTCTCGGCGCGGGCCAGCTAGCTATAGCGTTTTTAGAATTTAGCCAGGAACAAAAATGTGCAATTTTTTGCAGTTCTATGCGAGCCAGACGCACGTTTGAGGCGTCTGGAGACGCGTCTCGGCGCGGGCCAGCTAGCTATAGCGTTTTTAGAATTTAGCCAGGAACAAAAATGTGCAATTTTTTGCAGTTCTATGCGAGCCAGACGCACGTTTGAGGCGTCTGGAGACGCGTCTCGGCGCGGGCCAGCTAACTATAGCGTTTTTAGAATTTAGCCAGGAACAAAAATGTGCAATTTTTTGCAGTTCTATGCGAGCCAGACGCAAGTTTGAGGCGTCTGGAGACGCGTCTCGGCGCGGGCCAGCTAGCTATAGCGATTTTAGAATTTAGCCAGGAACAAAAATGTGCAATTTTTCGCAGTTCTATGCGAGCCAGACGCACGTTTGAGGCGTCTGGAGACCCGTCTCGGCGCGGGCCAGCTAGCTAAAGCGTTTTTAGAATTTAGCCAGGAACAAAAATGTGCAATTTTTTGCAGTTCTATGCGAGCCAGACGCCCGTTTGAGGCGTCTGAAGACGCGTCTCGGCGCGGGCCAGCTAGCTATAGCGTTTTTAGAATTTAGCCAGGAACAAAAATGTGCAATTTTTCGCAGTTCTATGCGAGCCAGACGCACGTTTGAGGCGTCTGGAGACGCGTCTCGGCGCGGGCCAGCTAGCTATAGCGATTTTAGAATTTAGCCAGGAACAAAAATGTGCAATTTTTCGCAGTTCTATGCGAGCCAGACGCACGTTTGAGGCGTCTGGAGACCCGTCTCGGCGCGGGCCAGCTAGCTATAGCGTTTTTAGAATTTAGCCAGGAACAAAAATGTGCAATTTTTTGCAGTTCTATGCGAGCCAGACGCCCGTTTGAGGCGTCTGAAGACGCGTCTCCGCGCGGGCCAGCTAGCTATAGCGTTTTTAGAATTTAGCCAGGAACAAAAATGTGCAATTTTTTGCAGTTCTATGCGAGCCAGACGCACGTTTGAGGCGTCTGGAGACGCGTCTCGGCGCGGGCCAGCTAGCTATAGCGATTTTAGAATTTAGCCAGGAACAAAAATGTGCAATTTTTCGCAGTTCTATGCGAGCCAGACGCACGTTTGAGGCGTCTGGAGACGCGTCTCGGCGCGGGCCAGCTAGCTATAGCGTTTTTAGAATTTAGCCAGGAACAAAAATGTGCAATTTTTTGCTGTTCTATGCGAATCAGACGCACGTTTGAGGCGTCTGGAGACGCGTCTCGGCGCGGGCCAGCTAGCTATAGCGTTTTTAGAATTTAGCCAGGAACAAAAATGTGCAATTTTTTGCAGTTCTATGCGAGCCAGACGCACGTTTGAGGCGTCAGGAGACGCGTCTCGGCGCGGGCCAGCTAGCTATAGCGTTTTTAGAATTTAGCCAGGAACAAAAATGTGCAATTTTTTGCAGTTCTATGCGAGCCAGACGCACGTTTGAGGCGTCTGGAGACGCGTCTCGGCGCGGACCAGCTAGCTATAGCGTTTTTAGAATTTAGCCAGGAACAAAAATGTGCAATTTTTTGCAGTTCTATGCGAGCCAGACGCACGTTTGAGGCGTCTGGAGACGCGTCCCGGCGCGGGCCAGCTAGCTATAGCGATTTTAGAATTTAGCCAGGAACAAAAATGTGCAATTTTTTGCAGTTCTATGCGAGCCAGACGCACGGTTGAGGCGTCTGGAGACGAGTTTCGGCGCGAGCCAGCTAGCTATAGCGTTTTCACAATTTAGCAAGGAACAAAAATGTGCACAGTGGTCAATTTCTTGCAGTTCTATGCGAGCCAGCGGCACGGTTGAGGCGTCTGGAGACGCGTCTCGGCGCGAGCCAGCTAGCTATAGCGTTTTCAGTATGTAGCCAGGAACAAAAATGTGCACAGTGGTAAATTTTTTGCAGTTGTCGCAGCGCGCGCGCACTGAGCATTCCGCCAGGGCGCGCGGTGCGCGCGCACACCGGCCGGCAACCCGCTCCGATCGTATGCGACGATCGAGTAGCGACAACATCCTTACGTCGAAGACTAACTAGCACTGACTAATGGACCCTTTGTGTGGAGTTCGCTACGTCCCCGCTAGGGGGCGCGGCAAGCGGTGTCGGGGCGAAGCCCCCTGCCCGCGGTGGCGCTCCGCGGTCCGCAGCGGCGGACCGGGCGCTGTGGTGCCATCTATTGGCGTAGCTGTTTGGCGTGCGCCTGCCAGAAAAATCTTAGCAATAGACGCACGCCTGTGAGTAACTGTTGTGTTTAGTTCTACAGGTACGTCGCGACTAAGTAGTGAGAGCTACGCGTGTCGCCTCTTCACGGCGCCTACGGCGGTCAGCCCCCGCCAAGTGAGACCCCCGGTTACCCGGGGGAGGCCCAGCGAGGACGACCAGCGACGAGGGCGCCGACTTTGTTGACATGCCTGTAGATAAGTGTGAGGCTCCCGCCCGTAACGATCTCAGGTCTAGCCGATCACGCTTCCGGGCCGCAGAGCCGACTTATGTATGTGTGAACGGTCGTGTAGTGTGAGTACTACCGTCCAGTGCATCTGCACCGAATAAGCCTATATTAACTTAGCACAAATTCGGTGCGTGAGTTCGAGCGCATGTCGAGAGATGAATGTATGGGATTTCGGAACGCGACCTGCCTATATTAACCTAGCACAGGCCGCGACCGAGGATGCGAGTTATGTGTTGAGTATCACTGTTTGAGTAGGTCGCGTGTAGGCTGGGAGCGACCTACTCAGGCGTCAGTCAGGTGCGACGGGGCCGTCTACGTCCCCGACCAAGTCGCGGGGCAAGCGTTTCGCGTCAGGCGGGCGCGCGCGCCAGGGCGCAATTTGCTTGACGTGAGGCCAAGCTGATGCGTCGGCGCGCGCGAACATGCCTTCCGCGAGGCGCCGCACAAACTCATCCAGGCTCTCGATCCCGAGGTCCCGCTGGATGACATCATTCCTCACAGTGTAAGGGGCGTCGATGATGGTCCGCAGCGCAAGGTGTTGCTGCGCGCGGAGCTTCACTCGGTTCCCCTCCACTATGAGGGCGAACCATGCGGGGGCGGCGTACGTCAATATCGGGCGAATGTACGTCTTGTACACGCCCAGTTTGACGCGCGCCGGCAGCTGGGATGAGAGCACCGGTTTGAGCCGTGCGCGGGCGACTCTAGCTTGCGATGCGACTCGATGGACGTGCGGCCCCATCGAGAGCCGCCGGTCGATGGTCACACCTAGGTACTTCGCCCGGGGGGACCACTCGACGTCGACTCCATGTAGTTTCAGGGGTGGTGGGAGGCGCGCCATTCCTATGACAATCGCCTGCGTCTTACCCACGTTAACCGACAGTCGCCACTTGGCGAGCCAATCGGGGAGTAGGTCGAGTACGCGCTGCATCTTAGACGCCGCGTGTTTAGCGTTCAAAGATGTTGTAATGTACGCGGCGTCGTCGGCGTACAGCGCGAGCGTCGATTGTGGCGTGGATGGTATGTCGTCGGTGTAACGTGAGTAACACGCCGGCGACACGCAGCTACCCTGAGGCACTCCCGCTTTGACGGGACGAGGACAGGATAGCGCGCCGTCGACCACCACGCGAAAGCTTCTGTTGGTGAGAAAGGATTGGACCACTTTGACAACGCGACGGGGCGCGTCGGAGGTGGCCAGCTTGTATAGTAGGCCTTCGTGCCAGACACGGTCGAAAGCCTTTTCCACGTCGAGGAATACTGCAACCGCGTACTCCTTCTTGTTCATCGTAGACGACAGCAGGTGCAGTACCCTCGACAGTTGGAGCGTCGTGCTATGCTCCGCCCGGAACCCGAATTGCTCCGGTCGTGGGTCGATGTGTGGCTGGAGATGCCGCAGCAGGAGCGACTCGAACACCTTGGAGATGGTTGACAGTAAGGTGATCGGCCGATAGCTCTCTGGTTTCAGAATGCATTTTCCCGCCTTGGGCAGCATAATGACACGCCCTTCTTTCCAGGTGGTGGGGAAAGCCCCCGTGCGCAGTATCCCGGTGAACAGGCGCGCCAGAGTCGCGACCATACGGTGCGGCAGGTGGCGCAGCGCTGTGTTCGAGATACCGTCGGCACCGGGAGCTTTTCGTGGTTTCGTGCGTCGCAGGGCGCGTCTTACTGCGCTCGGCGAGAAAAAGATGGCATCTTCCTCAGGAGCTATCGGCGTGGCGAAGTAGTCCCCAAGGTGTTGCTCGACTAAATGATAAATGATAAATGATGATGATGATAAATGATATTTATTTTTGCAAATAGGTTACAAGTAACTCTTTTACACGTCAATTTTTTTTTTGACATATTTATCTAGATGAGGCCGGATGTTTCCTAGCTGACTACCCTGAGAAGAAACACCGAAACAAACTCAGAGGTCACAGTCTCTTTTGAAGTCCATACAATTGCCAATAACATATGAAAAACATGTAGGTTAAGGTCTGAGGTGGCCTTTTGAGGAAAGCACCACGCAGGTTTGAGTGGGCTTGTCCAGACAGTGCAAGCCTTTGTCAGTAATCGTGCAGCTCAACTCAAAACTTTGAGGAGCTCAACGAACCGACGAACAATACCAAAGTAAGGACATTTGGGTAAGCCGCATAATATACTCAAACTGCCAGACAGTCATGAAATCAATCCTTAAAATAACGACCTACATAGTCCTCACACTTACAATACATCATTTTTTTTAAGAACCATGCAGATTAGTGTCTGAGATGGTCTTTAGAAGAAAGAACCACACAGATTTGAGTGAACCTGTCCAGTCAGTGCAAGCCTTTGTCAGTAGTCGTGTAGCTCAACTCAGATCCACATAGGAGCTCAACAACTCGACGAACAATACCAAAGAAAGGACATTTGTGTAGGCCGTACAAAGCACTCAAACCGCCAGACAAACATTAAAGTTACTCAATGAAAAATAAAAAATAATCCACATAGTCCCCATTCATAATAAAAATAATGATAATGTCAAAAGAATTATGTCAAATTGTATATGAAAAATTAAATTAAAATGTGTTTTTTTTTGCTATTGTCTTGGTGAGATTAAGCACGCGATTCTTAACCTCCCAGTTATTATTTGTTATCAAAATTTGTTTTTGGTGTTGTATCTATTGTTTTGTGTTGTCTGGTGTAGGAAACTAGTTATAAGGTTAGTATTTTAAGCTTTATTGGCGCTCATTTCCTTGGAAATGAGTGCCGAAGAACCCCCTGACGGGGGTGGAGGGTCACCTCCAGATATAGAGATTTTGGAGTGCTCGCAATTCTCCGATGATGGTCGCGTAAGGTCTGATGTGAGAAAACGCCCCGGAGGACCTGAGATTTTCGTAGACGCGAAAAGGAACAAGCCGCCGTCTGACTCAACCCAGTCTGTTTACACTAGACCCGGATTTGAGAGTGCCTCCAAAGTACTCTATAGTGAGAGCGACAGAGCACCCTTCACCGTCTTTATTTCCAGGTTGGAAACAGACCCTAAGCAAGGCCTAACTTTAAACTCTCTCAGATTTGCACAATTTATCCACAAGAAAGGATTTACAGGTGTTGTTCAGGGCAGTGTCAAGTCAATGGGTCGTAACAGGATGTCTGTAGATTTTGTCACATTTAACGATGCCAATCAATTTGTTAACAACCCTATTTTGATAGACAACAAGTATGTGGCGACCATCCCACGCTTCCATGTTACACGCATGGGAGTTGTTAAGGATGTACCCACAGACTGGACGCTTGAGGAGCTAGTTCTAGGCATAGAGACTCCTCGTAACTGTGGGGAAGTAATTAGAGCTAGGAGACTGAATTTTAAAAATAGAAAAGAGGGTTCCATTTCTTGGTCTCCCTCAACAACAGTAGTGCTGACTTTCTCTGGCCAAGTACTCCCAGAAAAAGTGTTCTGCTATAATGCTTCTCTTCCTGTTTCTGTGTACCATCTTCCCACAATTCAATGCCGTAACTGTCTTCGTTTTGGCCATATTAGCACCCAGTGCAGATCTAAACCCCGATGCTACCGTTGTTCTCAATCACACCCTGGTGATAGCTGCAATGTTCCGGACCCACAAGTTTCATGTCTGTTGTGTGATGGTGGAAACCATAAAGCTACTGATGATAAGTGCCCTGAACATTCAAGACAGAAATCAATTAAAATGGTTATGTCCCAAGAAAACCTCAGCTACCGTGAGGCTTCAGTTAGATTTCCCCTCCCCAAACAGTTATATTCCAATGTAACTGCAGGTCCCTCCACTTTTAAACCATCTCAACAACCTCCCTCTGATCCCCATCTCTTTTCAGTCCCTTTTAATAGCCCCACTTCCTCCCCATATGCAAGCCCTGTTAAGTCTTCTTACACCAAGACCGTTTATCGTCCCCCAAGACCTCGTCCGGAGCTGGGAAAATCTTATGATACCCAAGCCCACAGGTCAATGGTTTATACCCCTAGCTCTTCTCAACCTAATGGCTGTGCTCTGAACTCCCCTTATATTGAAACCACTCCTCTCCCCACCCCTAATGACAACTTAATAGAGCTCCTGGCTTGCTCGCTCATTAATATGTTGTCTAAATTTAGTGACGCAATACCGGACAATGTCGTAATACTAGTTCAACAGCTATTAGAATCCTGGACTCGCCAAAATGGAAAAGATCCTTCAGTGGAACTGTAGATCGATTCGCAGAAAAAAACACGAATTGATCTATCTCATCAATCGTTTCACACCCGTCGTCTTTGCCGTGTCGGAGACGTGGCTCAGGCCTGGAACTCCCTTTAGGGTTTCTGGTTTTTCATGTCTTCGGGACGATAGAGAGGACGGATGGGCCGGATGCGCCCTATTGGTTAGCAGATCTGTCATTTTTTCCGAGATTCCTCTCCCCAACCATGATCCTGGTTTACATGTTGTAGCCATTAGAGCCCTGGGCATATCCTATGTGTCTGCCTATATACCTCACTCCAATGCTAATCTTTTGTCTGAATTGAACTCTATCCTTTCTTCTATCCCAAGCCCCTTGATTGTGCTAGGTGATTTCAATTGTCGCCACACCCTTTGGGGATCTCACTGTAATGACCCCTCCTCCAGCTTTTTGTTAGATCTTCTTGATGACTGCAACCTTTGCGTCCTTAATGATGGATCTGCTACCCGTAGGGTTTCGCCTACCCAAAACATTAGTGTTCCCGACCTTTCTCTCTCTTCCCCTTCCTTAGTGTCATCTCTCTCCTGGTCGGTTCTCCCTAATTCCTATGGGAGTGATCATTTCCCTATATTGATTTCGTTTCCAAGTACTCATCCTCGTTCTCCTCCCATTCAACCTCTACAAAAATATCTTCTTTCACAAGCTGACTGGTCTCATTTTTCTTCCCAATTGGATTCAGAACTTCAAAACCTCCCCCCAATAAACTCCTTCAATTCACTTACTGTCTACAATGATTTTGTTGAATGCTTGTCGAAAGCGGCCGATTCCTCAATCCCTTTAAAGAACTCTGCTCGCCGTCTATTACCTTCCCCACCTTGGTGGGATGCTGAGTGCTCTGATGGTGTTCGAAAACGTAAAGAAGCAGAAAATACTTTTGCGTCTAGTTTAGACATGCCTGAATTTCTGAATTTTAAAAAGACTTCTGCAAGAGTCTGCAGGTTATTGGCAAAAAAGAAAAGGTCTGGCTGGCTCAAGTTTTGCGAATCTCTGTGTCCACGCTCTCCAGTTTCCCTTGTTTGGAAAAAAATTAAAACCTATCGCAGAGCTTGTGACAATCAGTCTTCCATAGTCACAACCAATGACCCAAAAGATTCTTCCTCCTATCGTCCTATCGCACTATCCCCTGTGTTGGCTAAAATCATGGAAAACCTTATAAAGAATCGACTTGAATGGATATTGGAAACCAAAGGCATCTTAGCCAGATCCCAATTCGGTTTTCGAAGAGGTATGGGCACTCTGGATAGCCTCAGTATCTTCTTATCCGATGTCCGCATTGCTTTTTCCAATAATGAAAGCGTTCTTGGCGTTTTCCTTGACATAGCCTCAGCCTATGATAATGTCCAACTTCCAATACTCAGGCAAAAGCTGCTACAGCTGAGTATCCCTGTGAGGATGGCCAACATCATTTGTAATCTCCTTATGTCCCGCTCTATTTCTGTCCGCCATCAAAACACCCTCTCACCATCTCGTCTAGTGTGGAAAGGATTACCTCAGGGGTCGGTCTTAAGTCCTCTCCTGTATAATTTATACACATACGATTTGGAGTCTTCAGTTAGCTGTTTCTGCAAAGTTTTACAATACGCCGACGACATTGCACTTTACTTTAGTTCAGCTTCCCTTTCCGATGCCTCATTACGCTTAAACTCTGCCCTTCAGTATTTAAATCAATGGCTTATCGATCATGGCCTAAACTTGTCTGTCCCCAAATGTAACGCAGTTGTCTTTTCTCGAAAACGAAATATTCCTCCTATAAACCTTTTTGTTGAAAACGAACCCATAGTGATCTGTGATAAGGTGAAATTTCTCGGCCTCATCCTTGACTCCAAATTATCTGGCCTTTATCATTTGGACTACATTTCGAAGAAATGCGAAAGAGGAGTGAATGTTCTGCGTGCCCTCTCTGGAGTTCGCTGGGGAGCCCATCCAACTTCCCAAAAAATTCTCTATAATGCTATAGTTCGTAGCCACTTTGACTATGGGAGCTTTCTTTTCGAACCATGCAACAAAATAGCTCTTGCTAAGCTGGAAAAGATTCAGTCCAAATGCTTGCGCATCATCACGGGTGCTATGAAATGCTCCCCTATTAATGCCCTTCAGGTAGAATGTTTGGAGCCCCCCCTTCATTTACGTAGACAATATCTCAGTGATAGATTTTTTTATAAAGTCATCCAAAATAAATCACACCCCCTTCTTCCTCTTCTTCGTACTCTTTTTGAGTTAATCCCATCGTCCCGCTATTGGTCCCATAAAAATCCTCCCCTCCTCGTTAACAGCTTCAGAAAATTTAATAATATGCACGTTTCTATAGCTCAGTCAAGTTTGAACTCCTTATTTGAAGTAGATTTTAATTCTTTACTCTTTCATCCTAAAATTATCTTTAACTTTGGTATCTCGAAACATGATCCTGCTGCTAATGATAAATTCAATAAGATTATAGCAAAGGACTGGCATGACTGGCTCACGATATTTACTGACGCCTCGAAGATGTCAGATGATAGCAATGTTGGTTCTGCTGTGTGGATTCCAAAGTACAGGGTAATACTAAATTTTCGTAGTTCTTCACTTGGCTCCATTTATACTGGGGAAGCAATAGCTCTTTTGGAAGCGGTCTCCTATGTTGAATCGCATGGTCTCAACAAATCTATTATTTTCTCCGATTCTCTTAGCTGCCTTCAAGACTTAGTAAAATCACCTTTTCGTTCTCGTCACAATTGTCCCCTTACTTTGCAGATTAAACAACTTCTTTATAGATGCTACTGTTTAGGCATCGATATCGCATTGGCCTGGATCCCTAGCCATTCTGGAATCATAGGAAACGAGAATGCTGATTCGATTGCCAAATCGGCTACTCGAAATGGCATTGAATCCCATACATCCTGTTACGCTCGAGACTTGCGCTGCCTTGTTAAACCAGAGATGATGAAATGTTGGAATACACAGTGGCAAAAAACTCAGTTACAGAAGGGAAAATTTTATGGATCCATCCAACCACTTATTCCTTCTAAATGTTGGTTTAGCAAACTTAAATTTTCAAGTAAACTGGTTACCTCTGTCATAATTCGTCTCCGTCTCGGGTTTGTTTGCACTCCAGTTTTTTTGGCTAAAATTCGCGTGAGAGACAGTTCTTTGTGTGAATGTGGTCTAGAGGAGGGTACTCTGGAGCACTTATTTTTTTCCTGTCCTCGTTTAATTACTCCCCTTTACGACTTACTCCCTTCTGATTTTCCTCGCCCAGTTAACATTCCTTTCCTTTTATCTTTAGCCCATACCCCTGCAGTAAAAATTCTTTATAAGTTTATTAATATAAATAAAATCCTCTTGTAACGATTGTTTACATTATATTTATATTATATGTTTTATTTTTATATTTTTTTTATTTAAGTAAATACTGATATATATATATATAAATGTGTTTGATGTTTTAACACTCATATTATGTGCCGTCTTATATCATTAACCAAATGTTTTGTCCTTTTTAGCATGGCGAATAATGGATGACATCGCTACAAAAACCGATCAATAGTCATTATACAGCTGTCGTAATTGAGTTCTGACCATTATTACCATCTCGTACCTTGACATTGGCAAAATCATCGAATATTCGTCGATGGAGCCATAACCTTAAAAATTGAATTGAATTGAATAAATTAAAATGTCAAATTGTATATAATAAAAAGAAAAATGTCAAATTGTATATAAAAAAAAAAAAAAAATTACAAAAGTCAAATTGTGTATAATAAAAGAAAATGTCAAAAGTAAAACTAAAAAATTGATAAAAAAAGAATGTCAATGTATAAACCAAGCAAATAAATATATATTGACGATAATAATAAAAACAGAGACTGCGCAAGTGTATTTTATTGGAACAGCTCAATCCCAAGCCTTTTTGTCTTCAAGATAATCTTTTATGGTGTAAAAAGCCTTCTGGCAAAGTTTACGCTTTACAAATGCTTTGAATTTATTTATGCTTAGATCTTGAATGTGACTTGGAAGTTTATTATAAAAGCGTATACATTGGCATCTAAATGAGCCCCCTATTTTTTTAAGCCTGGTTACAGGAACAACAAATTTGTGTTTATTCCTAGTGTTAACATTATGTATATCACTGTATTTTTTAAACATTTTTATATTTTTATGGGCATACAAAATATTTTCATAAATAAACTGAGAAGGGACAGTCATTATATTTATATCTTTAAATTTATCTCTGAGGGAGTATCTAGGACTTAATTTATAAATTGAACGAATAGCTCTTTTCTGCAAAACAAAAATTGTCTGGATATCGGCAGCATTCCCCCATAATAGAATACCATACGACATGACACTGTGGAAATAACTAAAGTAAACTAAACGGGCTGTTTCTAAATCAGTTAAATTTCTAATTTTTCTGACAGCGTATGCAGCAGAGCTAAGTTTTTTCGATAATTTATCTATATGTGGTCCCCACTGAAGCTTAGCATCTAAAGTTATGCCTAAGAACACAGTAGTATCTTCAGGACTCAACTCTTTACCCCTTATTAGCACACTAGTATCCACTTGCCTAACCTGAGGCATCGTAAACCTAATACATTTAGTTTTTTTTTCATTGAGATTTAAGTTATTAACATTAAACCAGTGTACTATTTTTGAAAGAACGTTATTTATATCGTTAGTAACCGGTTGCTGACGTTTAAGTTTAAATAAAAGTGAAGTGTCATCTGCAAACAACACTATTTCTTGACTATCCTTTATGAGGTAAGGCAAGTCATTAATATAAACAAGAAACAAAAATGGGCCAAGAATTGAACCCTGGGGGACACCCATTGTTACGGTACATCCAGGAGATCTTTTCCCGTTCACGTCAACTCTCTGGATCCTATCACTCAAGTATGAAGTAATAAGATCCAGTGAGGAGTTCCGGATCCCGTAGTGGTGTAGTTTCCTGATCAATGTTTCATGAAAAACACAGTCGAATGCCTTGGATAGGTCGCAAAAAATTCCCAGGGCATCGCATTTGTCTTCCCATGCATTATAAATATGTCTTAAAAGTTCAACACCGGCATCAGTTGTTGAACGACCCCTTGTAAAACCAAATTGTTTGGTATGTAGAAGTTTGTGTCTGTTAAAAAATCTTTGCAACTGCTCTAAAATAAGCTTTTCAAATATCTTACTAAAGGTGGGTAGCACTGAAATAGGTCTATAATTAGTGGGGTCAAATGTACTACCCGTTTTAAACAATGGTATTACTTTACTATGCTTCATTAGGTCAGGAAACTCACCACAATCAATACAATTATTAAAAATAAGTGCTAAAGTAGGAGCCACAATGGTAATAATGGACTTTGCAACGTCCACTGAATTATCCCATAAATCTGCAGTCTTTTTCACATTCAAACTGTTAAATGTTTTAATTATATCTGTACCAGTGACATGTTGGAAACTAAATTCGGAATCGCAAACTTTAACATTTTCTTTAAGCAGAGACTCTGCTGCAGTGGGTGATGAATTCAGAGATTTTGTTGTTAAAATAGGAATCTTTGAAAAAAAATTTTCAAAAGCCGAGGCAATTTGGGAGTCAGAATTGATTACAATGTCATTAATTACAAGGCTGTAGTCACTACAACGAGGTTTTGACCTTCCTGTTTCACTATTAATAATATTCCACGTTGTTTTGATTATATTATTACTATTTTTAATCTTATTACTCAAATAACGTGACTTTGCAATACAAAAAACTTTTTTAAATAATTTTGAATAATTTTTAACATAAGAATTAAATTCAGCCGTATTTACATGGGCTCTTTCATCATACAATTCATAGAGCCGAGTTCTACTTTTATGAATACCTACCGTAGCCCATTCACTGTAAGATACATTACTGCTAACCGAGATGGTTTTAGGTATAAAAGTGGAATTGAAATGTTTACAGTACATGTGAAAAAAATCCTCATATGACTTATTAGGATTATTTAAAGTAGTCAAAACTGGTAAATTATTGATGATTTTAGTTTTGAAAGTTTCCAAACGAGTTATAGTTCTTGGATTAACAGTGATATATTTTGTAGCCACTTTGTTGTTTAGGTTTTGGAAAGTAATTATTTGCCCACTATGATCAGAATCTAGTAAATTTATAATTTCTTTGTGACTTGGTACAAAATCTGTAAAAATATTATCTATGCATGTGGCACTCGCAGGGGTTATTCTTGTAGGCTCCAAAAATAAGTTAACAAGATTGTAGGACTGAAACAGACTAATAATTTTGCTGCTAGAACTTGAGTTTTCTAATAAATTAACATTAAAATCACCGCAAGTGACAATATATTTGTTTGAATTACAAATCTTGTGTAACACTTCATCCATTACCTTTTCAAAGCAGTCATACAATCCTGAAGGGGGTCGGTACACACTTAAAACAATGAACTGCTCCAATTCTATACAGGCTATCTCAATTGTTCGCTCAACAGATAGGCTTACAATATCCTTCCGTTCTTTGAATTTAAGTTTATTATGAACTAAAATTAATGAGCCACCACGTATGGCATTAATTCTGCTGAACGAACTACCAACCTGGTGATTACTAAAATTGAACATGAACTCATGGCTTTTAAGCCAATGTTCTGTGATACAAAGAATTTCAATATTGTTTAAATTTATAAATAATTCTATTTCCAAATCTTTATTTATGAATCCTTGAATGTTTTGGTGCACCAGGTTGATACAGTTTACAGAGTTTAAATCTTTTATTGGTTTGATTGTTCCATAAAAATTCTGTACAATATTGCTAGAGATAGCCTCTGTTGTCTTATTTTCTAATTTAAATTATCAATAACATTAGAGTTTCTTGCCAAATTGTTGGCAGAATTATTATACATGTCAGTGCATTGCTCAATAGAAGCAACTTGTTTAGCCAAGTTCTTGGCTGTTATACAAAAATAATATGATAGCGACATAGCTATCCGTCTTTTAAAATAATTAGCAAGATAGTACCTGTCTACATGATATCTATCTTTTGTCAACACAAAACGATTTCCAATTAAATTATTAACATCTAATAAATGAAATACATTGCTATTATATGTCAGATTATGCAATGTCTTATTAATATTGAATCTAAGGTAATTTTCTTCCTGTGGCAAACTTTGGCTATAAGGAAATGTAAACAATATAATTTTTCTTAAGTTGAGGTTGCTTAGAGACCTATGATATTGCAGTAATTCTCCTTTGTTTAAATTAGCTCTATTACCAACAAATATTAATAATGTTGTTAATGTTGTATCCTGGTGAAAGTTATAATTAATAATTCTCTTCATGATTTCAAATAGGGAGCAGCCAGGCATACAATAGTTGATAATTGAGTGCCCTGGATATTCATATTTCAACAAGTGACCCAGACCCTTTCCAATCTCATCACAAAAAATTATTATTTCATTATTTACTAATGGTTTACATTGGATTTTGGAACTAATAGTAGGAACTAGAAATTCGACACAAGGCTGCGGCATGGTGTTGTTGCATGTTGACAATGAATGGTCTGGCGTCTGTACATTAGTTGGTTGACACTGCTTACAGTTGGTTTTTTGTGAGCTTACCAGCTCATTCATAGCCAACACATATTCCCTCATAAGGTTTTCAGAGGTATTGTACTTGCATGTCATAGAACTTAGTTTTTCCTGTAAATGATTTAGTTGAGATTGCAACTCCTCTGTGTCAACTTTATACCTCCTAGTACTTTGTTCCAGGTTGAAAGAATACATATCTAATTGTTTCAATAAGTTTAACCTTTCCCTATTTAATTTAACATTTTTGATAAAAAACTTTTGCCTTCTAACCATTTTCTGCGTTTTGAGAATGTATCTGTTAATTTTTATATATTTTTTAAGTTTATTTTTACTAGTTACTACCCTCACTGTTTTTATTGATTCCAAATCATCATCACTAGTTAAATCTACTGTGTAAGAGGGGTTGATTAGAGGGACCTTGGATGGGGCAATAGGCACCAACTCGCTAAATAAACTTTGGTTCAGGGAGGCTGTGATGTTAAGGTTAGTTGTCTCAAGTTGTGATATTTGACAATGAGCCTCCTGTAGCTGTTGTTGCAATAAGTACTTGTGATTAAGAGCTTGTTCATACTCGATGCTACACTGGCTGAACCCGTCCACCACAAGTTGGAGCCTATCCCGGGCTTCGATGGCCTCAGTGTATTGAGTGTATAACTGAGCCATCTCATTTTTTAACTGCCACTGCCGCGACATGTGCGTGCTCGGCAGTCGGGTTCGGGCGAAACTGACGCTCCAAGTGGGCGGCGAATAACTCCGCCCTTTCCTCCGCTACGTACTTAAGCGCCCCGTCGCTATCCAGTAGTGGGCGCACCGGAGTTGGGGTGCAGGAGAGTTGGCGGCAAAGTTTGTGAACAGACGACCAGTCTCCCACTGCGTCGTCTATTCGTTCCTCCCAACTCGCGGCGGCCTGAGCGCGCAACTCGGCCTTTACCTTCTCCGCGAGACGGTTGAGTGTCGATTTAGTTGTCGGGCAGCGAGTTTGCTGCCACTGCTTGCGCAGGCGCCTCTTCTCGGCGACCATGGCGCGTAGTCGGGCCGGTAGGGGCGGCTGTAGCCCTCTCCCCTCCGCCGACAGCGTTGTTGTCGCCTCGTCTAAGGCGCGTTGGACGCAAGCAGTGACGTCATTTGCCAATAGATCAACGTCCGCGGCGGTAGAGACGGGCCGAGTCGGTGTTGTGGCCTCAATCCTTTCTGCGAACTTTGTCCAGTCCAGTAGTCGACGTGGCGCTGGCGGCTTCTGTCGGGTCGGCATCCCCGACAAGACGACGAGCACAGGTTGATGATCCGACTGTAACTCGTCGTCGATCACTTGCTGAGCGATCTGACAGTTTAGCCCTCGGTGAATGACGATGTCTAGCACGTCGGGCATGTGGCTGCTGATGTCAGGGTAATGGGTGGGCGTCTCAGGGCCAGACACCGTGAGGCCGAAGGCTTCGGCATCGGCGAAGAGTCGCCTCCCCCCGGTATTCGATGAGTTAGAGTTCCATGCTCGGTGCTTGCAATTCAAGTCGCCGGCAAGGATGGTCGCGTTTTCAGAGTTTGTAAAAACCGACCGCAACTCTGCCGAATCGATAATCGTTGCGGGCGGTTTGTAACAGGCGTAGAGTTCTATGTCCTCGCCGGCGACATGTAGCTGCACACCGAGGGTGTACATGCTTTGTAGCGACAGCGGGGGGAGCTCCTGGTGCACGACACTTCGCCTTACCAGCACTGCCAGACCGCGATATGTGTGATTTTGAGCCGACCGTTCATCCTTGCGATAAGCGAGATAGCCCGGGAACCTGATCCCGTCCTCTGGTCCCAGCAGCGTCTCGCTTATTAGCGCCACGTCGATGTCTTGATCCCTCAGGAGATGTCGGAGGAGGGCGACCTTAGGTTTAAGGCCGCGGGCGTTCCAGTGGATCACCCTCAACGGCTTAGTCATTGTAGAGAGTTAACAATTCGGCCAAGCCGTCGAGGATGACTTGCCCTGCGTCTTGTCCCTGCCTTATCGCTTGTAATAAGCTCATCATAAGCTTGATAGCGCAGGCAGTGACTTCTTTATTCTTGTTGTTGTCGGTGCCGGCCGGTAGGTCGGCGCCACTCGTCTTGTTCGCCATTGGTTGGGTCGTGTTGTTCTGAGTTCCTGCTTTGGTCGACAGGGGGCGCTCTTGTCGCGCGTTGCCGGCACGGACCGACGCAGTCGACTTAGTAGCGACTACCTGCGCTACCTTTTCGGCAGGGACGGCCTTTGCTGTATTTTCGGAATCCTGTGTCGCTGGGGGTTTGGGCTTTCTGCCTCTCCCCCCCCTCTTCTTCTTTTTCCTCCTCCCTCCGACAGAGGGCGCTCCGCCTCGGTTAGTGGGCCCGTTTGCTGCCGCCATCAGTGATGCGCCGCCTTGGGCCTCTTCTTTCGGCCCGTCTACGGGCGCTGGGCGGCGTGGAGCTGTCGAAGTGATGGCGACAGTTCCCGCTCGCCTATTCCTAATTTCACGCTGAAAAACGGGACAGCTCACGTGACACGCCGGGTGCGCGCCCCCGCAGTTAGCGCAGGTGGCGGGCTCTTCCCGCGGACGTGGGCAATCCCTAGCTGCGTGTCCCTCGCCGCATCGTACGCAGGCGAGCGGGCGGTGACACTGGTGCGACGAGTGCCTAAACTGCTGGCACCTGTGGCACTGTGCGGGCCCGCGTTTCCCACGCCAAGCCTCAATCCTGACACCCCGCATTAGCAGCAGCTCGGTGGTGTCGTATATGCGGCGCGCGTCCGGCGACCGCTTGAGGATCGCGTAGAAAACGCAGCCGGGTCGTCCCTGGCGCGCCCTAATATGACGCACGTACTCCGGCTCGAAACCGAGGGTACGGAGCTCCTCCTCAATCTCCTGCGGATCAGTGTCCGCAGGCAGCCCTCTAATAGCTACTTTCATCATCTTGTCCGCCGGTAAAGAGTAAGCGAACCAGCTGACGCCGGCCTCTCTCTCTAAGGTGGTCAGATAAGATTGGATAGTTCGATATTCGCCCTCAGACTCCGGTTGGAATCGAACCCCGGAGCCATAGGGGCGAGCGTTGGGAGGCCGGCCCAGCTTGGCTGCTAAGGCCCTGAAATGTTGAGCCCAGTTGGGCAGCTTCTCTACTACCAGCGGAGGGTAGCGTTGTTTTTTCTTTTTCTGAACGGCACCGGTCTCGGTACCGTTCTCTGTGGCCGCGCCTTGTGAGAGGGCTGCCTGGGACTGGGTAGTCAATAAAGGACTTACCCCGTCTAGTCCAGCGGTGGAAGAGCGCGACGGCACGTCGCCCGGACCCCGCGGCTGGCGCTCACTGACGGGTGAGCGCGGCGAGTCGAGGCGATGCCGCTTCGCTTCCTCCATCTCTTCATCGGTGCTTCTTCTGCGTCGCTGCGCTCTGACCTCCTGGAAGTCCAGGTCCATGACTTGTTCCTCCCGGTAGGGCGACGCGGACGACGCGGATTGCGCGTCTTCACTCGACGCCAACGATGCGTTCGACCCCGCGCGCGACGACTGGGCCGAAAAGCTCGCGGGCGCATCGTAGGCGGAGGCGCGCGGCGGAGCGGGTGACGCGGGTGTAGTAGGGGTCGCGGGTGCCGCGGTGCCCCTGTTCAGGCGCGGGTCGCGTGAGGAATGGATCGCGGTCGGTGCCGCTGCGCCCGCCAACAAGCTGCGGGGCGCGGCTGACGCGGTGCGCGAAGCTGTGTGCGCGGCGGACGCGAACGACACAGCGGCCTGCACAGGCGCAGCCCCGCGGGGGGCTGCCGGCGGCGAACGCGGCGGTAGAGTGCGGGTAGTTGCACATTTTCCCGTCGGCGGCGGCGACGCGGTTTGGGCGTAAGTCTTGGCCTGCGGGGCTCCGGGACGCGCGGCGGGTGCCTGCGGCGCTACGGAGCGCGCGGCGGGTTCGAGTTCGCGGGACGCGGGCGCAGCGCCACGAGAGGTCGTGGGCGCGCGGCGCGCGGCGGGCGCGATTGGCGGATGGTTGGTGCGGGACGTCGACACCGGTGGCGGCACTGTAGCGCTACTTAGCGTCGGCGTATTCGCAGCGATGGTTGCGGCGGCTACGGGCGCCGGCTTTGCTGCTGCTGCTGCTGGTGGTGGTGGCTTCTGGAGCGGAGCGCCGGCCGTCGGCGAGCCGGTCAACGCCCTGCCAATGTTTGGCAGCGACGCCACCCGGCCCAGCGTCGGACGGTACCCCGGTGGTGGTGGCTCTCCTGCGGGTGCGCCATCGCGGCCTGGAGGGCCGCGGGCGCCGTTTTTCGGCATCTTCTTCTTTTGCAGTGATGACCGCGACCAAAGTGAGGGTACTTCTCACGGCGGAACAAAGAAAAACGTTGTCCCCGCGGCTGTGCGAACGAACAAAGTTCGAACTCACAGTCGTGGGGGGTAGATTGGATTGGGTCCGTACGGTGCGTGGGTAGACGTAAACGATTGCGTCTACGCCGCGTTAACACTGAGCCGACCCTGACTAATGGAAGTGGGCGCTGCATGTATTTATGTGTCGCGCTGCTCGCGCGCTTGCTTCGTCGTCCTCAGCCGCCATTTAGTTTGAATCGCTCCTATTGGCGCATAGTTCTTCGTTACCACCACTACTTTTATAATAGACTAGCTGTTGCCCGCAACTTCGTTCGCGAGTAAGCCGAAAAGCAAAATGTTGTCGCTAGATAAGATCTCTTAGATAAGACATACGAACAATTTGATATCTAGCATTGCTTGATTCCTCTTAGACTTAGGAATTTGGCAGAGTATTATGCAAAGCACTGGCTGTTTCACCTCCTCTGTTCCAAATGCTGACCAGACCTAGTAATTTTTCGTAATGTGTAACGTTTTAATCATAATGCTTCTCTATACATGATGTTAAAGAAAGTTGCTAGGGTTGTTAAAACGTTGCGGAATTTGTTCGAAAGAGTCATCGCGGCCCTGCAACGCAAAGCGCATTAGGAGGAACACGCATGGGTTTTAGTCAGTAAGAGTCTGACACTCCCTTCTCCGCCTAGAGCGTGAGGACTCATTTAATGATTTTCCATCCTTAAAAAAATAATAAAAAGGGTTGTTAACGTGCGATAGAGCTACATAAAGTTGGCCATTGCAGGTTTGCCACGGCCAACCAGAAGAGAGGTCTACCCCTGTAACGGAGAGATTGGAGTAGATTGAAGACTCCGCTATCCACACCATGTTAGACTCTCATTCTCAGTCAGTACTGGCTAAGTTAGCCAGTCTAGCTCCGCCTAAATGCACAGATGTTTTCTGAGTGCTTCACAGGTTTGGCGAAGCGACCTCACCGTTCCGAGAATTTATTCACGTCGGGCAGCTTTGGCATTACTTATTGGATGACGTGGGCAACTGATTCCTCTGCAAATTGGGCTGTCTACAGCGCCTATGTTGAAAAGATGTTTTAAGGGGCAATGATCCGTAATTATACCTACTCGGAAGGGACTTCTACTTGGGCTGAGAAGTAGTTTAGTAAGTCGCGTGTATAGGCTTGACGTTGACAGTTCTGACGACCTGTAATATTAGCCCGTAATTATTTGTTTTCACGAAGTTCAGTTGATCTCTGGCAAATTCTAGTAAGAGACTATGGTAAAGGTAAGAGGGGGAGTGGGTACGGGTCCAGCACTACTATCTCGGAACTTCTCTTCGCGAGTTCGTCTGTGACGTCATTGCCCAGGGATTTACAGTTCCCCTTGATCCACTGGACAGTGAAGCCCGTAACAGATAATTTTTGGTCATGATGTATTATGGGCTCACTGGGAATTTAACAGTTTTGAAACTAAACAGAAAACTGTTTGTTGGATGTATGCGACTTTGCACCATACACTGCGATCGCCAACCCGCCTGCCAAGCGTGGCGATTATGGCAAAACCCTTGGGGGAGGCATATGTCCAGCAGTGGACGTCTTTCGGCTTGTATGATGATGATGTGACTTTGCAAAGTTTTGTAGAATTTTAATACCTAAATAGAAATCATAAAACTTAATCGGATGATGTGTATCATTTTCTTCCATGGCCGTTTTTATGGAAATACATTCCTTATATTCTCCAAAAACATTTGTTAATATTTAACGTATTGATGGTAGATGCTTGGTCGGTGGTTTCCCAGAAATGAATTCATTAGTTGTAAAAAAAAATACGTTACGTTACCAGACGTCAAAAATATTCGTGCTAAGCCCTCAGTTACAATATAAGCTCGGAGTTTGTTTCAATTTTTATGAATACAAATATTCTGTGTATTCCGACTGATATTTTTAAGGTATGAAAGAATTACTTTTTAATGACGTTGTAAAATTAATAAATAAAAAAATATTTTCTAGTGTAATTCTAATGCTGTCGATAGATGTCGGTCAATAGATGGCACTGCGTGTATCTGCATTACGTAGGATAATACGTCGATGTTTTCTAGAAAATTGCTATAATTCCTATCAAGATTATGTGTAATACTTATCTACATTGGTTTTGTACTTTTTTAACGTAATGCAAACGAAACAGAATACAGATAAAGAGAAAATAGGTTCTGTTAATTATACTTTAAGTCTGGTATTATATTTGGCATACTTGTATACATACAAAAAATATACAAAATTCAACAACAACATGTTATGACTATTTGAAAAAATTTGGTATAATAGGAATCATAAAAGTAAGGATTTTTTTAAGTTAAATAAAAATAACAAAAATAACAACGACTGTTGAGATTCGAACCGACACCACCTCTTTCGGCGGGCAGTCTTTATACCGATGGACTATGACTACTGTTGACAATTGTTTGAATTAGCCGATCTTATTTTTATCATGGTTTTTCGCTGCTCAGCTCCTTGAAAGTATAGCGTAATGATAAACATTGCTAAGGTTAGACCCATAAGTATTTGCAATTTTGTAATATGTACTAGCTTCTTATAACAATTCCTTGCTAAACTGTTGGGAAAAATATCGAATATTAAATTAAATGTTATTTTAAGTACGCGAAACCCATTTTATTTTTATTTTGACATTATTATGGTGTAAAAATACATTTCAAAAGAGAAAATAAATACAAAAATAATATCTGCTGCCCGGGATCGAACCATGTGCACTTTCTCGTTCAAAACAGACATTTTTGAATATTGCTCATCCTCCATAGCACATAGCGTGATAATATATAGCCTATAGCCTGACCGTACCTATAAGGATTATTTGTGCAAAATTTGAACAAAATCTGTTCAGTACTTTTCGCGCCAATCGGGAACATACACCTCAAGATTTACTATTTTAATATATGTATAGATATAGATATAGATATAGATAGATTAATGTAATATATATAAGGTTTATTGACAATAAATTATTCCATTTCTATCCGCATACGCATTCGCCTTTCATTTCCAAGAAACCTCTAAATTGGTGACCCCGACGTGATTCGACCAAGTCATGGAGAACACAAGTCAAGAGCCCGAGCCACGCTGTCTGAAGAAGATATCGATGTGATTTCCGTCAAGTCTCGGATTCCTCCATTCTGGCGAGACAAACCCCGATTATGGTTCGCTCAATTGGAAACCATGGTGTCGAACCAAAAACTCAGCGAAGAAGCGAAGTTTGGACTTGCTGTGGCACAACTCGATAAGGTGGACGTTGAACAAATCAGCGACATAATTTTACCATCGGCCAGGACGGGTAGATTTGAAGCGCTTAAGACCCGATTGTTATCCGTCTACGAGGAGTCAGAAAATAAGCAGCTGCAAAAATTGCTCAATGAGGTTGAACTTGGCGACCAGCGTCCTTCCCAGCTGCTGCGGCGTATGCGTGATCTGGCCCGTGACAAGATGCCAGACGAAACCCTCCGAATGTTGTGGATGAGCCACCTACCCTCTTCGACGAGAGCCGTATTGTCGGTCAGCGAAGAATCCAAATTAGACTCGCTAGCGGCAATGGCAGACAGGATGAGTGAGCAGGCGAAAGAGGCCAATTCCGTTTGTTCCTGCAGTGGCGCCAGCACCGCGTCACAACCATCAACACCGTCGCCTAACGATCGAATACTGAACATGATCGAGGCACTTACGAAGGAGGTTGCTGCGTTGAAAATGGACAGATCGCGTAGCTACCACCGTGGACCGCAGCGAGGTAGATACCGTTCCAGATTGCTTACCAAATCCGTAAATCGTGACACATCGATTTGCTATTTCCATCGCAAGTTCGGTAAGGAAGCGTTTCGCTGTCGGAAGCCCTGCAACTTCGAAAGCAAGACGACAACGAGACAGGAAAACTAGTTCCGACTTTGGCTGCGACGGGAGCCGAAGTCAACGACATAACCCAACACCGTCTCATCATTAAAGAGTTGGGAACTGGTCTGCATTTCCTCATCGACACCGGCGCGAACGTCTCAGTTTTACCTATCAAGAGGGTACGCAGAGAAAAAACGACACCGACCGAATACCTCTACGTTGCCAACGGCTCACGAATACCCTCCTATGGCGAACGCACTATGACGTTGAATATCGGATTACGTCGATCGTATATGTGCAATTTCGTCGTCGCCGAAGTGACTAGACCGATATTGGGAGCCGATTTCCTGCATAAGCACCAACTCACGGTAGATATACACGGACGAAGGTTAATCGACAAGAAAACAGGCCTATCCGTTGTCGGTTACGTAACGTCAACTTCAGACTCCAGCATTAACTCCGTAGATGACCAGCAGCCATACCACGATCTGCTCGCAAAGTACCCAGACATCACTAGGGCTTACATTCGAATATTCGAATAGTTCGAATAATCAACTGTTTCAAATATTCGAATAGAAAATCTATGATATTCGAATATTCGACCAAAAACAAAACAGCAATCAGACGTGCACATAAAATTAAACGTTCATGCACGCCGTCCAAACAATGTAACGTCGTTCGACGCGCGAGTGTTACGATAGCATTCGGAAACGATCGGGAACATTCGGAAGATGCGGCCGGCGCGCAATGCGGCGTGTGGGGGTGGTTCGCCTTAGTGCATTTTGTCCGCCATTTGTACACCTACAAGTGTAGAGTGTGAAAGGGTGTTTTCTTCCAGCAAATACATTTGCAACCATCTAAGATGTGCCTTAAACGATGAATCCATGGATGCTCTAAGTTTCCTTAGGTCCTACTTCCAGGGAAAACGTTGAAGAACACGCCAAAAGTATATGATACGGATAGGATTAAAAAGGTACTGTAATTTTTTACACTACATGTACAAAAAATTACAGTGCCTTTACTTACGTGCTACTTAGGTCTGATCTGATCTGATCTCGTGATTTATTATTTTTGTTATAAAACTAAGATTTAATGTTAAATTACCAAATTCACACATTGTTAATGACAATTTCTAATTTAACATTAAGAAAGAAACCGATTTTGCATCGAAGCTTTAATTGCGTTACTTGTTATTTTTTGTTTGATTTTATTATATTACTAGCTTCCGCCCGCGGCTTCGCCCGTAGAAGGTAGCGTATGTGTTAATCCAGGGTATTACCTATCTACATACCTACCAAATTTCAACCAAATCGGCCCAGCCGTTTTTGCGTGAAAGAATAACAAACATACATCCATACATTCTTACAAACTTTCACATTTATACTATTAGTAGGATAGGATTACAATACTCATACTTAACTGATTGTATAAGACTGCGTTTTGTTTATGTCCAGAATATTAGTTTATTTGAGAAAATTTGTTTATTTTAAAACATTTTAAGCGTTTGTTTCAAATTTTTGCTTTGTGGTGTTTTGATATCATCAGTACAATATTAAGTTGACCATTATTTATTCTTCCAAAAACATACGTTGATTTTGATTGATTGTGTTAGCTATTTTAATTGAAGAAAGTAGTTGATTATTTGCAGTTCAACACGAAGGATTAGAACAGCTAACACCTATTTTAATCCTTTGTGTTCTTTTAAAAGAAAAAAAAAATGTTATTTTAATTGTTTTTTAACACTGTTTGAATTGAATAAAGACTATTTAGAAATTAAATGACAAGATTTCTACAAAACTTATTTTTTTATTTAATATTCGAACAATTTTCGAATTATTCGAAAATAGCCCAAAAAAATATCGAATATTCGAATTGCAAAATTGTCGAATATTTGCAAGCCCTAGACATCACACGACCGCACTTGAAGCTCTGTCACAGCGAAGTGGAACACCACATACAGACTACCGGCCCGCCATTATATGCGAAATCACGACCGCTGCCACCGCACAAGTACAAGGCAGCCAAGGCAGAATTTGATGCGATGATTGAGCAAGGAATTTGTCGACCGTCGAAGAGTCCCTGGGCCAGCCCAATACACCTTGTTCTCAAGAAGGATGGCAAGTTCAGAGTCTGTGGTGATTACCGTCGTCTCAATGCAGTAACCGTGCCAGACCGGTACCCTATCCCAAGACTGCACGATTTCACCTACAACCTGCTGGGGAAGAAGTACTTTTCCATAATCGACATGAAAAAGGCATATTATCAAGTGAGGACTCGCGACGAGGATATACAGAAGACTGCCGTCATCACACCATTCGGGTTATTCGAATTCCCGAGGATGTGCTTCGGTTTGCGCAACGCTGGGCAAACGTTCCAACGACATATCGACAACGTTCTACGGGGACTCCCTGTTTTCCCATTCGTCGACGACATCCTTTTGGCTTCTGAAACGAAAGAACAGCACAGAAGAGAACTAGAAGAAGTATTCAGAAGGCTCAACGACCATGGGTTACAACTCAATGTAGTGACAAGTGTACATTTGGCCAACAAACACTCCAACTTTTTGGGCTACACTATAACCTCCGAAGGAATTAAACCAACAGACGAGAAGGTCGAAGCCATCAAAACTTACCCTCGCCCAGAAACAGTCCAACAATTACGACGATTCCTGGGGATGATAAACTTTTATCGTGAGAATATCCCACACGCCGCCGAATATCAAAAAGAGCTCAATGTTTACCTGAAAGACTCGAAGAAAAACGACAAGACGATAATTACGTGGAGCGACACAGCAATTCAGGCGTTTGAAAAATGCAAAGAAGACATCGCCAGCGCCGTATTGTTGTCTTACCCATCGTCAACATTACCTTTCGTGCTCATGACCGATGCAAGCGACAACTGCGCTGGGGGGGTACTTCAACAAAAAATTCAAGGCCGTTGGAGATCGCTCGGATTTTTTTCCAAGAAGTTTAACGACGCTCAAAGAAAGTACAGCACGTATGACAGAGAGCTCACAGCGATATACATGGCAGTACGTCACTTTCGCCGGACCATAGAAGGCCGTGACGTCACTGTATTGACGGACCACAAACCTCTCACCACTGCACTGCGAGCGAACTTCAAAGATGAAACTCCGAGGCGAACAAGATACTTAGAATATATCAGCCAGTTTGTCACCGACATCAAGCACGTATCGGGCAAAGATAACTGTGTCGCCGACGCCATGTCCCGAGTGGATACAATCTCATGTCCGACCCCGATAAATTACGACGAGTTAGCAAAGTCTCAAAAGCAAGATGAAGAACTCAAGCAACTTATGAAAAGCGACCGTTTCACATTCAAGTGAATAGCCATGCCTGGTTCAGCTACACAAATCATATGCGAGATGTCAACAAAATGCCCTCGACCGTTCCTACCGCCACAATACAGGAAGCAAGCTTACCAAGCGATACACGACCTTAATCACCCCGGCGTAAGAGCGACGAGAAGATTAATCACTTCACGTTATTTCTGGTTGACTATGAAGAAAGATGTCACAGACTGGGCAAGAGCTTGCGACCAATGCCAGCGAGTGAAAGTACATCGCCACACCAAGGCACCAGTATCCAGCTTCATGCCAGTAGACCGTCTAAGCCATTTACACATCGACTTGGTCGGACCCCTATCAACGTCAAACAACTGTCGTTATATACTTACGATGATCGACCGAGCAACGAAGTGGCCAGAAGCCCAGCCAATCGAGGACATAACGGCTGAAAAAGTTGCAAATACGTTGTACGAAACATGGATTGCAAGATTTGGTTGCCCCGCGACCATAACAACAGATCAAGGCAGACAGTTCGAGTCCGAACTATTCAACAAGCTGATGCATCGCATGGGAATTCAGCACGTACTGTTATAAACGGACTTTGTAATGCATCAAATGCTGACTATGATAAAAACCCCGCCGCTTCCATATTGATACCAATATTATAAAAGGGCATTTCCGTGTGCTCAGACAGACAGTCATAGCCATTTCGCAGTACAAATTGTACATTCCGTGTCGAGAGTTCAGTTGTTGTGTAACCAGTGTGTCCTAGTGAAACCTCATTTAATTAAATATTCTTTTAGCAGTAACAAAGTGTTTTTAGGGTTCCGAAAAAAAAAAGTAACCCTTATAGGATCACTCGGGTGTCTGTCTGTCTGTCTGTCTGTCTGTCCGTCTGTCACAGCCAGTTTTCTCCGGATCCACTGGACCGATTCTGTTGAAATTTTGTACACATATGGACTATGACCCAAACACGGATGCGTTACGAAAATTATTAAATTTTTAGTATGGGGGTCACTTTTGGGGGTCAAACAAGAAAATTAAAAAAAAAAGTTTTTTGAACAATATCGTGTGACATATCAAATGAAAGGGCTTACTGTGAGGATTTTAATTATATTTTTTTCATAATTTTAAAATAAATGATTTAGAAGTTATTCAAGAAATTAGACGAAAAATGACCATTCCCCCCCGTATCTCCGAAACTACTGAGCCTAAAATTTTGAAAAAAATGGAAATAATAGATCTTTACCTAAAGATTACAGGAAAATTAGATTCTATTAGAAGTCTGTAGTGTTAATATAACATGTTAAAAAAATTAAATTCGTTCGGAACCCTTTGCACGCGAGTCCGACTCACACTTGGCCAGTTTTGTTAAAAAGGACCCACGGAGCGCCATCCTAACAAACTGGTGTCAGAAGTGGGATCCCAAGAAAATCGATAAGTACTGGGATCCATTAGGTGTAGGCGTCGCGAATATTTCCACGTGTCTGCACCATTATTTGTTTGCTCCGTGGTCGAAAGTCCTTTGTGTCGTGGTCGACGGTAAATCTTAGGCTTCCTAAAAACGCTTAAGTCCGCGCTGCTGCTGCTGTGATCGACGATAAGCCTCCGCTGTGTAGCGTGAGCCCGCATCACCCCTGAACACATCTGCTACCACGTGGTCGACGGTCAGCCTCCAGTTTCGAGTGTGAGCCCGCATCACCAGGTCAACACAGGACCTCTGCACTGCATCAACATCTCACGTATGGGATTTGTGGCTGTCTCTCCATCCATCATCAGCCACGTGTTCTGAGCGCACCACGTGCAAGAGCTGCCTGCAATACGACTCTCTGGGTCGCCAGGCGCTGGCGCCGCGTGCTTCGTGACGTCACCTTTCCAGAATGTTCACGTGTGTGACTGCTGTACATCTGCTAATGTGAGTTTTTTAAATATCATAAAAGTGTTTTAGTGAAGTGAAGTGCCGTTTCCCAAATATTCAAATCACTCGTACTTTCTTTTAAAACAAAAATAATTTAGAAGTTTTATTGTGCACGCTTTGTTTTTATCTGGTGTTCTGTAAGTGCTCTAAACAATAATCATATTGTTATTTTAATTACTCTAAAGAAAGAAAAATGAGAGGTAATCGCATCTTCATCCAGTTCAGAATCAGAGAACATTTCAGTAAAACATAAAACTAAAATGTCGGACAAAATCACCCTCAATGTTCTCACTAAATTCATTAAACCCTATAACGGGGATCGCGAGTATTTACCCGCATTTTTAACAAACTGCGAGAGTGCGATATCCTTAGCAACTACAGAACAACAGAACTTTTTATGTAAATACATCATCTCGCAATTAGAAGGCAAAGTTCAGTTAGCAGCTTGCTTAAAGAAATTTGACGATTGGGCTGATATCAAACAGTTCCTTAAAACTACTTTTGGGGAGAAAAAACACTCCACACATTTATTAGTTAACTTACAACAATGCAAGCAATTGCCTTCTGAAGACGCGATGCAGTATGCTGTGCGTATTGAATCATGTTTAACAAGATTGCAATCCGACATCCATTACAGCTGCGATAATGATAAAGAACTTTTAGGTCGATTAGCCGCTATGGAAGATCTCGCCCTCAATACTTTCTTGTTAGGGTTGAACTCCAATTTTTCGCATATAGTACGGTGTAGGAATCCTAAATCATTATCCGAAGCAATAACGCATGCCATTGAAGAGGAGAAAATATTTAATTTGTCTAAATTAACCACGCGTTCTAATAAACAATGCACACATTGCAACAAAATTGGTCATACCGCATCCGAATGTTATAAAAATATACGGTCTTCTCCAAATGTGCATCATGTAAATTCATCAAACAGTTCTCATAATACTTCCAAGTTTGACCCCGCCTGCCGGGGTTGCGGAATCTGTTCGAAAGAGCCGCCGCGGCCCTGGAACACAAAGGGCATTAGGAGGAGCACGGATGGGTTTTAGTCAGTAAGAGTCTGACACTCCCTTCTGCTTCACCCAGAGCGGGAGGGGTCATTTGATGATTTCCCATCCATAAAAAAAAAAAAAAAAAAGTTTGACCCCGAGAAATCATGCAAATACTGCAAAAAACGCGGTCATTTGATAAACGAGTGTTGGAAACTTAAGGCAAAGAACTCACAGGCTAGTAATTCTACACCACCAAGTGCAAGTGCACCGAACAACAGCGATAATCGCTCTAATGTGCATCAAGTAGATATTAATAATTCCGATAATTTAAATTAAATAAGGTTTCGGTTTCGTGTCTGCCGGAACCTACAAATCATAAAAATGACACGCAAATTTATAAACAATGTGTTCCCACATTTTCTTTAACACGTGAGCAAACGCTTAAGGTTTCGGCGATGTATGAATTGTACATACAAACGTAATACCAAAATCATTTGCAGCTTGAACATATTTCCACTATTTTATGCTGATATTCGGATTTAGACAGTATTTATCTAGGATCCTACGTCTTTTAATTTTTTAAAAACCATCGTAAAATGAAGTTAACGCGAATTTAATTTCGCACATTTTTACAGCGTAAATAGCATGTATAGGCGTATTATCAGGATTGGATATTTTAAAGTAAAAAGTAGGTAGTTTACTTATTAATCAATTTTATTCGATTAACTCACTTAATTTATAATAACTGTGAACTCAATTAATTATCATATCATAATTATTAACTAAAAGGTTTTAACACGATATTAGCAAATCTAGGCGCTATGACAACACGTGTATCGGACCGAGGTCTAGAATAGAATGCCCCGATCGCTCCGCGCGGTCTCCTTTTACGTCCGAGCACAAACAAGTCGAGTAGTGAGGGAGGTGGGGATGGCGACATCGCCTGATCGGTCCGGTGCACGTGCCGTGTACAACCGTACGATGACGTAGCGCCGTCACATGTTTTAATTTTGTTTTTTCTGTATTATAAACAACAATATTTTCAATATTGTTTCCGTAGAAATAGCTTATAGCTTATATTATCAAGTTACAAATTATGGAAAAAAAATTAGAAAAACATTAAGTTTTCATTCATAATTTTTGGTATTACGGAACACATCCAAATTTATCACAAATTTCCAATCGTTAGTAGTTCTGTCTCGGAAAGCAAATATCAATGTGTGCGTGATCGCACTGCTCACGGTCGTAGTGGCTGCTGTGTGTATCACTCCGACAGACACTCACACCAGCGAGTGTTAGACGATTAGATAGGTACTTTACTGTGCAGTGCGCGCGTAATTATTATTGTTTTCTAACTTGTAATATTTCTGACACTTGACCTTAGCTATGAACTTGTACTTAGATATTTGCCTTTTGATTTGGTATCGAGCAACCCGAGTAACGTACATTTTTACGACCTTTGTTAGTTTTGGCGCCTTCAGATTTGTCGCAAAATGCCGCGCGGCAGCAGCGCGGCTGCAGCACTACCGCCGCGCGGCCCTTTGCGTTTGTTATTTGTATGGATTAACAAAATAGCGCGGCAGCAGCGCTGCAACCGCGCTGCTGTCGCACGGCATTTGAAGGCGCCCTAACCGAGCCGACATGGACGCCGCGCCGACTCCGAACGTCGGGTTGGGATGTATCTCACCGAAAGCAAAACCCAATGATATTATTATTATTTTTTTTTAATCTTTATTTAAGGGGACTCGGTCAACAATGACGATGTCGCCCCGTAATTCTAATTATGAACATAACTTTTATGGCTAGATACATCTTAACTCTCTAAAATCTTATCTATATTAAACTATGGCGTGGAAGCAGAGTCCAGCTATCGCTGGGCGACGTTCCCGCTCCGTAAATGGCACATGTATAATGCATACAACTTCCCGGCCCCTTCTGAAAAAGGGAAGGCTAAGAAGCTGCTACATAACCCTATGTTGTACCGCGTATCTCCAAGTGCCTGTCGCCGCTGAGCCTCATTCCGGACACATTCGAGCAAAACATGGTGAACATCCTCGATCGCGTTACACTCCGTGCAATTGGGTGAGTCCGTTTTACCCATTAAATGCGCAAATTTATTTGATGGAATGTGCCCGGACCGAAGTCTCAGCAGTGTCACAATATATTGTCTGTGGGCCTCCATCTCCTGGAACCATGGGCAACGAAAAGGTCCTGCCTGAATAGTCCTGTACCATATGCCTTTGGTGAGTGATCTCTCATCAAAATACTCCTGCCACAAGTCTTTACAAATGTTTTTAACTATCTGAACCTGATCTGTGTGTAATGGTAAACACGTGTATGTGATTCCTTCCGATAATGCTAATTTTGCTGCCTGATCCGCTTTTTCATTACCCATGATGCCAATATGAGATGGAATCCACTGTAGAATTATAGATTTATTGATCATACGCAGCTCTAAAATGGTTTGGAGAGTAACAAAGGCTATCGGGGAACCTCGAGGGTAGCCGAGCCAGATGCCATAAAGCACTCTTAGAGTCAGTTAAAATCACAATATGTTGAGTATCAAGAGTTAACGCATAAGACAGGGCTTCGGAAATCGCTATCAGCTCGCAGTACATTACAGCAATATTAACCTTAATTTTAAATCTAAGCGTTATATTTAATTTAGGGTCGTATACAGCCGCTCCCGCACACCGTGCGTCTTTAGATCCGTCTGTATAAAGTTGATAGAACGAACCGTAGTTATCATTCAAGTATTTGGTACACTTTTGTCTTAAATCTAATACATCCATTGATCTCTTTGGAATGCGTACATGAGGGATATCGTAAGAGACGTTTTTTGATAAGTCAATACTGGACAGCCATGTATTCAACGAGAATGCACCCAATTTGGAACTGGAATACATAGGTAAATCTTTGATTTGTCTGTGCATGTCTATTAATAATGGGATCTTTTTATTTCTCCAGTATTGGCCCTCACACAGGTTTGACAATTCACCAATAATATTTATAGTAACATTATCCTTAACAGACCTAGATTTAAGCCAGAATTTTCCCGCTAAATATCTTCTTCGAATGGGTAGCGGCTGTAAGCACAGTTCGTTCTCCATGACATGGATTGGAGTGCTCTTAATGAAGCCCCCAATAATCCTCATACATATATTTTGGATTCCGTCAAGTTTTTTCAATTGAATGTTAGCGTAATTACCAAATAAAAAGCTACAGTAATCAAATCTACTTCGGATCATTGAGATATACAGACGTCGCAAATGTTTCGGGTGGACACCCCATTTGGATCCAGCCAGAACTTTAAATATGTTTAATAATCTGGAGCACTTTTCCCGTAATTCGTTAATATGTCTTTTCCACTTCAAGGATTTGTCCAGCCACATACCTAGATATTTCACATGATCCACCTGTTGTATATTATGATTGTTAATGTTTACCGAAAATATTTTCCTATTTCTACCCCTGCTAAATAAAATTATTTTTGTTTTATTTAACGAGATCTGTAATCCTACTTCTTCTATTAAACATTGAAATCTTTTTAACGAATTTTGAATATTGGTAACGGAGTCCGAAACATGTTTCCTAGTTGTATATAATACGAAGTCGTCTGCATATTGCGACACAAACACATCAACTATATTATGACAAATCTTTGAAGTGGCAGCATTAAACAATAGTGGTGACAACGGATCGCCCTGTGCAATGCCTGTCCCAGTGGTCCTCACGACTGTGCTACTATCATTAATTTGAACAGATAAATGTCTGTCATGTAAAAATTCCCATAAGTATCTGCACATCACCGCTCCCACTCCTAACCCATCTAACATTTTTAACAGGGCCACTAAGTTAATATTGTTATAAGCGCTATCAATGTCAACAAAACATCCCAAAGTGCTAAAGCCCTTCGAAAATCCTTCCTGAATGCGCGATACTAATCTAGCCAGGTTGTCAGCACAAGAGCGCGTTCTCCTAAATCCGGTTGTTTCATGTGAAAAACAGTTATTTCTTTCAAGAAACCATTCAAGTCTACGATTTAAGATTGTGTGTAAGACTTTACAAGGACATGACAATAGAGCAATTGGTCTGATACCTGATACAGAACCAGCATCCCGACCAGGTTTTGGTATGGGCACTATTTTGACCTCTCTCCATTGATTCGGAACAAAACCCGAAAGTAAAAATCTATTGTAAAGTGAAACTAGAACTATTTTTCCTACTTCTGGTAAGTGTCTGATCATGGAGTAGGAAATACTATCTCCACCTGGAGCGGTATCTGTCTATTTAATACAGTTATTAAGCTCTTGGATCGAAATAGGGCTGCTCAATTGCTCATTTTCTGATATAAAATTAGGTGAAGGAGGGCTCACGTAATCTGGTGTTAAACTATGTAGTAAATTTTCCTTTTGCTCCTGATCTACGGTACTTCTTGCTGTCTTATAACCTTTGAGCCATTTCTTTCGTCTGTACACTTCCGCTGCTGACATTGTGTTATCTATGCTATCACAGAAAGGGAATTGGTCAGTTTGTTAGGGTACTTTGGCTTAGTGTGAACATTAACTAAAATATTCAATGACCGAGGTTTTTAATACTTTATACTTCAGAGAAACAAATTATAGTAGTAAGGTTTCAGGAGACTTTAAAAATGGTTTATATGTATGCATGTGTAATGCAAAAACTTGTCGCTGAAAATAGTTACAAATATGAGCATTTCTTCTCCAAAATAAATTATTTGCTTTTATTATAATGATATTTTCTTTCTTTGAATGCACAAGTAACACATCCTGAGTTAATAATTAATTGGAAAAAATAAAACAATTCTTTTTTTAATGATTTTTATTCTGAATCATAAATTAATAAAATATTATCTAAAAACTGAGCTGGTGGCCTAATATTATTTTCGTGTCTTGCCCAGCTAAGGTACCATATTATGGTCATAATATGAGCACAGCAACCCACTGTTCTTCTCCCTACAAGGCAATTGCAATAATATTGAGTTAATGCTTCTCTGCCTTGCAGATTATTATTAATTATAATATATACAAAATATATTTTTCGGCTTATGTGCCTGCTTTGAATTTTTCCTCGTAATAGAGTGCAATTATCAGGTAAGGGTAAACCTTCAAGGATACTGGCTCTCTCCATAAACACTTCAATAGTATAGGAACCGTCATTCCTGATTTGCTCCGCATAGTATGATCTTGCTTGCTTTAATTGATATGTTCCACAGGCGAATAAAATAAGCTCACTGTATGTCAGTCTTGGTTAATGACATATTATTTATGTTTACATTTATATTTAAAAACTGTGACCGTCTTCTATTTAAATTATTTTGGATTACAAAATCAGCAAGTGTATTATTCATGTAAAGTCTTTCATTTATTATTTCAAGGATTTGGCTTGCATCTTCTCTATTTCTGACTCTTTGATGAAACTTATTTATCAACACGGCAGCCACCTTAAAATCTATAATAGCATGCTTGGACGCCAAATTAAAAAATTCATGACGGAATATTTTAAATGAGTGCTTAAAAATCCCATTAACTGCTTCCACAACCCACCTACATATATTGACAGTTCTTGATTTATTTGCTGCCAACGTTGATAGTTGACTTTCACCTGATTGTAAAGATGCAGGCATATGTACAGAATAATCACACTCTTCTAGTAATGGTACACAGTCTCTGAAACCCCTATCCAGTATAAAAACATCTCCGGCCTGAAAATACAGCCTCAAAGTGTTTGTCTCAGCTCTAAATTCATTCATCATGTTAGCATCAGATGTTGTTGCTGGATAGGTTATACATCTTAATACATCAATAATATATCCATCGTAGCATACCATTAGGAATGGTTTCACAAGGTTCCTGTACATGTGCAAGGAGTATGTATTTTTTTGATACAGATAATTTGAACTCTTTTGAACAAATAAATAAGTGCCATCAATTATAACAATTGGTGTTCTGTCTTCTCCACCGAACAAACCATTAGGGATAATAAGATTTTTTTGAGATATTTTTGCCCTTGTAATATGATTTATGCCTAAATTATGAGGAACAAAATCCACATTTAACATATCACGAGCCTTGCCCATCAGCCTAGATAATGTAGAGCGTGGAACATTAAACAGTGATGAAATTCTTGCATCGCTATCCCCAGTTCTAAGTTTAATTAAATATGCAGTTAGACCCAATGTCCCATTATGCACCCTAGATAACCTTGGAAGGTCTGCTTTTAATTGACTGAACTGTGCTTTAGACAGTCCAATCCAGAAATGGACAATATCTTCTGACATTCCTTCTATATTATTAAAATCAAATGTTTGGTTTCTTTCTTTAATAAATGTTGCAAAATCCTGAATATGTGCTGCAGTAAATGTATGGTTAGGATGAGAAATATCTGATATAAGCTCAGCCCAGTTATTGTCCCTTAAATGAAACCCACATATTCTGCAGTTTTTAGGCACATAAAAATTAAAATCAGTAAACAACTTCACCCTTAGCCATGTTGGGACACTCAATCGCTGTGGTGAGTCACAATCTGGACAAAAACAATAAGCTTGTGTATCAGGTGCTCGAGTATAATCTGGTAATGTTATTGTTTCTGTTGATGCTGGTACATTTGCAGATATTGAAACAGGAACTGGTGCTCTATCAGCTCGTTGCCAACATGGGTGGCAGATGCGATCAGATCCATGAATCTAAAACAATTTCATTCTGAGTTAGTGGTGTTAGAATACAATCGGTTATTTTTTAAGCCTTATGACAACTTTCATAGAACAGCTCAATGTTGCTGAAGTGTACATTTCTTCATTTGTGTTTTCTATTCTGTATACATATATTCTGAACGCGATCTTGATGTTTGTTTTTTTGGTTAAATACTTGTATCTACATAAAAAAAGATCTACTAGTACCTGTCGTGGTGATATCCACTCGCTAATTACATTTCTTATATGTGTTTCTCTTTCAGAATTTGTGTGCAAAACATGATATCTACTTCGTAGTATTGAACATCTACAATTTATACATAATTGTCGTTGATGACCAGTACTTGTACTTGGTTCAGTTTCTTGTAGCTCAGAATTGTTGAGAGCCAACATCCAGCAAGAATGACATACCAAGCTCTGGGCTGTTACCTGTGAATAAGACATAGTATATTAATTTTTATTCAGTTTGTATGGAAAATAGAGATTATTTAAAAAATATTAAATAAGTAGGTAGAACAATAGCTTACCAGTTGTGGAGCAGTCCATTGACGAATTATTGATAGTATTTCAACGAGTTCCAGAGAGCGACTCCTGCGACGAGTAATATCAATACCGCAATTGACGCATCGCACTAGTTCTTCATTACCGCTACGGGCAATAAGATCGTGCGCAGGAGATTCAATGTTCATGCCAATGTTCTGATCTAAAGCCGGTTCATCGTTTACCAAAATAGCGCCAGGGTCGTTGTCAGAAGCAGATTCAAGGTCCGAGGGCAAAAGCAGGTCTTCAATTGATGCGGTTTCGGAGTCCATTATAACAAAGCCAAAAAAAAACGCAAGAAATAACCAAAACAATATTCGTGATACACAGCGACATAACTAATGTTTTTTTTTTCACTGTATGTCTATATTGACACTTGGTGTCGCCAGGTAATAAAAACTAAATCGATTTAGCAACATTCGAACTATTATTATGATCGTATGTAAATTACAGGCCAAAATCGATGAGTTTTTTGTTTATTTTAATGTAAATAAAGGAAAATAAATATAAAATCATTTGATTACAAATTATCATGAAAATATAACAGATTTAACTCAGATCTATAAATCGATTACAGTAGACAGCCTAATCGATTCCCAGATTCAGAATCCTTATTATTAATCTGGCAACACAAAATGAGCCTGCAATAAAAATATGGCGAAGCTTTTTGAATTCAATCGGGTGCAATACTTATTTATACATTTATTTATACATTAATTTTCCAGCTACGAGAACTATAATAATATGAACTCTAGATTTAATTATATTGTTTCGTAAAAATACTTTTCGCTGAACAACTTGTGTACGAAAAGCCAATAAAGAGCAATTCCCTTTCTTAACGAGTTAAACTTGCTATTCCGAATCAATCTCTGGGCATTACTAGTTTTTCTTTGAATTTTGTCTAAATTCTGTGGCGTAGGGTTCTTCCTGAATTCGGCTAAGGCCAGACGTCGCTCAGCGACTATGCGTGATAAGTCCTGTCCCCAATATGGTTTAGGTTTAAACATCTGTTGCCGAATTGGGTTACCTATCACAAATTTTTATTTTAGGTATGCTTTGATCCGCTGCAGTATTTAGGGCTTCAATAAAATTATCGTATGCTGTTTGGTTATCAGTATGTATGTCTAAAACATTTAATTTTTCATTTATAATCTGTCTATATTTCGTCCAATCTGCCTTTTTATAATTTCTTTTACTTTTGTACGTGTTTATATTATTAATTTCTGTTTTAATTTTTAGGACTAGGTGATCGCTCCCTAAGTTCTCGTTCATAACTTGCCAACTAAGCTTCATTGCCAAATCCAGGGATGCTACGGTCAAATCAGGAGAGGTACTTTGTAGCAGACCATTAACTAGTTTAACACGTGTAGAAGTGCCATCATTAAGAGCAATGTAATTATTTTCGAATATGGCGTCGAACAGCTGCATGCCTCTTGCGTCCGTCTTAGATGACCAGTTGGTATGGTGTCCATTGAAGTCTCCGGCTATCAGTGTTCTTTCTTGCTTCAGAGAAAAGATCTGGTCCCAGTCTCTTTTATTAGAGTATACTGAAGAAGGACAATAAACGGTAATCACGTTTTCTAAATGTTCGCAATTAGATATCTTTACATGTAAAAGCTGAATACCTGGATTGTTGATATTGGTGTTACAACGACTTGCTCTTAGGGACCAATGAGTTAATATTGCGACGCCGCCATATCCGTCGTAACGGTCTTCTCTGAATATGTTATAACCGCTTATTCGAAAATTGCTTTCAGGATCAAACCACGTTTCATTAATTATTGCGATATGTACTTTTTCTTGATATAGTAACGCTTCGAACTCAATAGCTTTAGGCCGAAGGCTTTGAGCATTCCATTGCAGGATATTGATCATTGAGGGTCTGTTAGTCCGTTGATCCATTGCTTAAAATTAGTAAGGATTGGCACTTCTAAAATGTACTTCATGATATTAGATTTGATCCATTTAAACAGTATACATGCACAGCTCTTTATTTTACTCTCCCATGATGTCTCTGTATCCAAATTTTTTTCTTTTAATTGGCTCCATATCCCTCCATTATTCGATCTTTTGCTTTTTGAACGGTTCCCTCTATAATCGTCTTCTGAATTTTTATTTTCTATATCAATGTTTGATTCTTGAGAACTATCTTCTGTTATGTCTTCTGAACTATGTCTTTGAGAGGGGGGTAGTGGGGTGCTCCTCTTTCCTTTATTTTTCTTCGTTCTCTTCGTGTTTTTGTTACCTTGACTGCTTTTCACTATGTCTGCGTAGGTATTCTTACTTTCAGAGGAAAGAGCTAAAGTGCGGTCTTCACTCGATTTCTGTATCTCTTCTCTTGGAATATGTTGATACTCTCCTCTAGAAGCAGGTTCCACTATAGGATGATCTGGCGGAACATACATGGTAAGGGCCCGCTTATAGCTGCAATTGAATTCTGCCATCAGGTCTCTGATCTTTTTCTCTTTAATGTATACAGGACACTTCTTTGACAAGGTCATGTGATTGCCAGCACAATTATTACATTTGTAATCCGCTGTATCGCAATTAGGATGATTCCTACTACATTTTGGACATATCACCTTATTGGATGGGCATAATTTCAATGTGTGACCAAATCGCCAACACCGCGCACATTGCGTTACTAGATATTTATAGGGGGTGACTTCTGCTCTTGTGTCAAATATATGTATGTATGTAGGCAACAGCGACCCTATGAAAGATACACGAACCGCCTCTGATGGCTCCCATCGAGCATCTAAACTATTTCTGCGTTTTAGCCTTTTCACTCCTATTATCTGGATATCACTCTCCAAACCATCCAATATTTCCTCTTCAGATAAATCCAGGTCAATATATTTCACCACCCCATAAGACTGAATTGTTTCCAAAGTTCTTTGACATTTATAACCCTCCTTCATAAAATATTGCGAGTTAATCAATCGGTCACAACTGTCTTCATTATTAAATACTATCAGTACTTTGTGAGGGTTAACATATTTTATTCGTGTGATATCACCTATGTTCTCAGATTTTAAGATCTTTGCCAATTTAAATTGCTTCGGGAGTACGTTTTTCGATGAAATGCGTACTTCAATTCTGTCCTCTGCTATTCTGATTGTATCATCTATCTCACTCCCTCTAGCATACCTTTTACCTCTTCTGCTGACTGTTGTCCAAAACTCGTCCTGGCTTATTTCTCGGTTCCTCTTATAATTTGATATATCTGTTGTCGAATGTTGTTGAGACACAAAACTCGTCATGTCCATCTCCCGATTATCTCTCGCTTGATTTAATTCTTCCATACTACTTGTCATCTCACTGTTTTTCCTAGTCATACTACTCACATTATCACAATCGTTAAAAGCTGTATCATTTAACTCATCGCTAGCCATTCTTAAACAACATCGTAATGAGTTTAATAAGTACAAAAGATAACACTCGGGCCGTAGTCGGGTGTTTCAAACCGGTTTGGCGTCGAGCAACCAGCGCGTCCGACGATATGAAGTGCCCGCGCGCAACTACCCCAATGATATTATTATAAGTTACTTACCTACTTTCTTAGCTACCTATAGGTACTAATTATTAACATATCTTTAAATTTAAAGTGAGCCCAAGAAAATAAAGATATTTTTAACCGACTTCAAAAAAAGGAGGTTCTCAATTCGACTACGTATCTATACTAATATATAAAGCTGAAGAGTTTGTTTGTTTGTTTGTTTGTTTGCTTGAACGCGCTAATCTCAGGAACTACTGGTCCGATTTGAAAAATTCTTTCAGTGTTGGATAGTCCATTTATCGAGGAAGGCTATAGGCTATATATCATCACGCTAAGGCCAATAGGAGCGGAGCAGTAATGAAAATTGTGACGCAGACGACGTTGCGTGGGTCAGCTAGTATATTATTATTATTATTATTATTATTATAAGCCCGTGGTGTCCCACTGCAGGGCAAAGGCCTCCCTTCCTTCTTTCCACTCCAGTCTCTTTTGAGCAATCCGAGTCCAATCCCCCAGGTAGGAGTCCAGCTCGTCCCGCCATCTCCAGCTAGTATATACATATTTTTTATATGTATGTTTGATAACTTCGTCGTTTATGAACCGATTTCGATGACTCTTTTTTATATGAAAGGGTATGCTGCCGAGGTGGTCCCATTGCCACCACGTCAGGATCTGATGATGAAACCCCTGAGAAGTCGAGGACAACTCTCGAAAATCATAGGCACGCATCTGGTAAAAACTTGATATTCGTGTGTATATCGGGTGATACTACAAAACAATGAAGGTTTGGATCAGACCTGATGATGGAGATGACAGAGAGTCAAGGGAACTCCACATAGATATGTAGGAACTACCAAATGTTTGGGCTGATTTCATTCGTATTGACGAGACCTTTACACCGAAAGCACTTAGTAAGTTTTATTTTCATAACATAACATCACGCCGGTAGGTACCTACGCTGTGAATGGGTACGCAACTTTAATTTCGGAAGTCGGTGTTTGTGGTTATTTCGTTTTTTGACACCGACTTCCGAAATTAAAGTTATTTTATACTTTGTAGTGTTTTGTTTTTAGAAGTCGGTTATATTTTTTGTTTCCTAAGTAAATTTTATAAAAATTTGCACGTAGTTATGTGGGTAGAATAGAATAATCTTTATTATGTACATCATATAAGTTATAGAAAAGATAGATGAGAAACATTACATAGGGTGACACAATGGGCGGTCTTATAGTGAAAACCTTGTCTTGAAAAGCGATCTTTTCAAGACAACCTTTGGATGGATTTTAGAGAGAAAAAAAAATAGCCACTGAATTGAGAACCTCGCCCTTTTTTGGAAGTCGGTTAAAAAGGAAAGACAGTACTATAGGTGGTCTTAGGTGTACTATTTATACAAACATCACTACGTACTAAATAGATAAATTACCTAAATAGGTACCTATTTTTAGTGAGCTAGTATTAGACCTAACAAAATTTAAGTGAGTAGGTAGGAATAACCTACCTATCCGTCTCATCACTAATATTAATCGGTAGGTACCTATCACAGCGCAGTTATTATAAGCTTTGCTTAGAAGCTTTGTCATGTCACTGTTCCGTTTCTTTACTCGAGCACCCAGGGTATAGGTGACTAGCTGACCCGCGCAACTTCGTCTGCGTCACTATTTTCATTACTGCTCCGCTCCTGTTGGTCTTAGCGTGATAGCCTTCCTCGATAAATGGGCTATCTATCACTGAAAGATTTTTTCAAATTGGACCAGTAGTTCCTGAGATTAGTGCGTTCAAGCAAACAAACAAACAAACTCGTCAGCTTTATATATTAGTATAGACTATATCAAAGACACTGCTCGCTTCTCTTTACTTGTAAGTACTGTGAATACTGCGATGTTTATCCGGATCACCTGGGGTAGGGTGATAATTGCGGCTTTATGGCCTCGGTCCGGTTTTAGCTCGGATTTTTTTTTTAAATTCCTATCACAAATGTCAAAACATTGATAAAACTAAAATGAAAAGTTCAAAGTCGCTCTAGATAATTTTATAATTGTTGAGTTGAGCTTCACAATTACTGCAAATGCGTGCACTGCCTGGACAAATCCACTCAATCTGTGTGGTTCTTCAGAAGATCATTTCAGACACCAATATACATCGTCTTCACGTTTACCACCCTGTTTAGTGTGGATCTTTGAGACTGTGTACTCTGATTATCATAATTGTATTTTTAACCGACTTCTAAAAAAGAAGGTGGTTCTCAATTCGACAGCGTATATATATATATATATTTTTTATGTGTGTTCGCGGATAACTTCGTCGTTTGTGATCCGATTTCGATGAATGATGAAATGTTTTTTATATGAAAGAGTATTCTTCCGAGATGGTCCCACCACGTCAGGATCTGATGATGGAAACCCTGAGAAATCGAGGGCAAATCTCGAAAATTGTAGGCACGCATCTGGTAAAAACTTGAATAAAAATCATTTGACATTTTTCGACAAGATCGACGTTTAGGTAAAATTCTAGGCGCCAAAAGTTGTGTTTGAAGAGTGTTTGAAGATGGATTCACAAAGTAATGTTAAAAAAAAATATGTTGAATTACTGAGAAATAAATGTAGATTCTCTATTGAGCAATACTTTTACGAAAAGTAATAAATATATCAGTGAAAAAGTAACGAAACTTTTGTAATGCACACATTTAGTGCACAACGGCCGCCGTCTTTCGTAATATGTTATGGTAAATATTCTTGTATATAGTTTCAAATACACATAAGTAGCTAGCCTATTTATCTATGAACATAGTTTGGCTACTAGGTAATAATATTGTTTCGTATTGACATCGTAATCGTCTTTCAAAGAGTAAAAGTCCGCCGATATTCCCGCCATAACGCTCAGTACGCCATAAGTACAGTGTAAGTACAGTCTGGCAAAAAAAAATACAATTTTTTATAACCTTTTTAGTTTTAGTTGTACTTTAATTATATATGTAATAAAATTAAATCATTTTCTAATCGGTCGTATCTATGAATGCCTCAAACGTTCACAGAGATGTTGATGAACATAGGTACCATTCATAATACATCTTTTTTGAAGTCGGTAATAAATAAATATTGTTATTTATAACATCGTAACGTTACAAACAGAACAAAATCACAATAACATTAAAAAAAAATAAACAAAAGAAGTAGTTTAAAATTATAACATTGAAATAATATTTTGTACGCAGCGTTTTTGCGCTAACGGTACTCGCAGCCAGTGTTTACATCGCGGCCGGCGGACCGGGCGCGCGTGATTTGTCGTTGCGTAAATAATACTTGTTTTTGTGCAAAAAGTATGTTTCGAAGTGAAATAAGTTGTATTATGAATGTCTAAACATAAGTGTTATCGTAATCAAGTGTTATTTTGGTGAATATGTGTGTAAATTCGATGTATGGTGATGAAGTTTCAAGGTTATGTGAACGAAAATTATCAAAATGAAAACATATCACGTCACTGTGAGGCCAGGTCAGTTTTAATTCTTTAAATATTTATATCAATAAACAGGTAAATTCTATTGTAATTCGTATTGTAAATTCGGAATTCGCGTTGTGTGTTTATTGTAAGTGCGTGTTTTGTAAGTTTTTCAAGGTGTCTGTTTATTTATTTACTGGTAATTAGTCAATTTCTCCAGCTTTCGGTAAGTGCATTTATTTTTCTTGTGTGTGGGTAACGCGAAATAACTTAATCGATCGATATCTATTTGTTTAGTTCTTTTGATTTTTTTTTTATTCATCTGTGTTGTTATAACGTAATTCATGATGTCAACAAATGATGACCCTCCAGATCGTGGCGGAGATATATTTCGTCGAAATACAAAAACCCAAAGGTCGCCCATGGCGACCTCCGCTAATTCGAAACGCTTGTTCAGCGAAATGTCTCCATCATACATTTCGCCCGATGATAGGTCAAAACTGGTTCATCAAAGGAGATTGCTCTGCGCCCATACATTGTTCGCCCTGAAGCATCGGAAAATTATGTGTTGTATTGTTGATCATTAGTAAACTCCTATAAGATCTTATTTTCATAGCGGACTAGCTGCAGAAAAGAAATATGTCCAAAAAAGTATCAGATTTTGAGGTTATAATCTAACCATAACAACGAATATTAGATATAGTTTTTCATAGCTCCGAGTGATCTTTAAGAAACTTATTAACAAAATCATAATACATTTAGCTATTTTCAGTACCTACCTAAATAATTAGGTACCTTTGCAGTTTTTTTTGTCAGCCTAAGTGTAAGTAAATAGGTAGGGTGCAACGTTTAAATGCATAGAATCTAACTAACATAGGTAGATAGTGGATACCTGTATTCTTAGCATTGGTTTTGGAGTGAGATTAAAGGTTTGTGTATATTAATGTATATATAAAACATTGCGCGCTGTTCAAACGCGTGACTATGAAACCAGCCTTACCAATTAGGTAGCCGGTAAGTTGTGTTAAAACCTACAGTCCTACTTTAACTATCTGATTATGTTTGAATAAGAAATAAAACACAGATTTTAATTTCACGTTTATTGTTCATCTAAATTGGCAATTAAAATATAGTCTAGAAACTGTGCAGGGGTCGATATTATTTTGATGTCTCGCATAGCTTTAATACCAAATAATGGTCGTAACATGGCGCAGAACATTGTACGATTGCTTGTCGACCAATTTGAGATGAATCAATTACTATGTAAACTAAATATGTTTAATTGCTGATATGGCGGCTGTGTATTTTGCCTCGTAATTTCCATATGGTTTCGGATTTATTTAATTGTAGTTCATTCAAATCCGATGGCTGAATCTACAACAAAAAAAAATATATTGTTGGTTACACATTGCATTTATAGTACAATAAATAAAACAATTTACACTACAAATGTTGCATGATTATTACTGACCAGAAAATCTCTATTAGCTAAACAAAATAGCACATCAGGCAAGTTTAAGCATACTATGGTCGGCACCAGATAAACATGCAATAAAGTACAAAGATTTTTCCCTAATATCCCTTCGTGGATACTCAAACAATAAATTATGAACCGTTTTTCATTACTAGAAAACCTAAAGGATCATGATAAAAGTTGAAACAGGACAGCTTTATGTCATTATTTCTATTTTTGTTATTTGGAAAGTCAATAAATGTATGAGGGTCAATGACCGTTATTGCAGGGTATCTGATGTTTACCATAGCCTAATTTCTTGCAATAGTTAACCAATCAAAAACGTCCCTCACCTCTCAGGGTTGAACTCAATTTCGCACAATATCTAAAATGTGGCTGATGCTTTCTGCTTGTACGGAGTAACATTGGATTCGTGCCAGTGAACAACCACATACCAGACGTTGATTATGTTGATGACCAACCATTGGTACTTCTTGTAAATCTTGTGATGTTGTGGTAACTCTATTAACAAATAATGTATGACAAGCATCACATATGTAATCATTTGCAGTCACCTGTAATATAAAAACATGTTATAAGTATAAAATAAACATTTTTTTATTTTCTCTTCTATACAGAGCCATTATAAATATAAATAGTTACAAATGGAAGTTAAAGCTTACTATTTGTGGTGCAACTCATTGCTGTATTTGCACAAGAATGGCTTCATTATGGAGAATATGCCGTCTATGTCTATTGAAATGAATAACCACAATTGGCACAACCCGGATGATTGCTTGTTGTAGGAGTATCCCTTGATGAAGATGGTGCTGAATAATGCCTGGCAGCACAATCACATATTTGCCAATAAGGATGGCAAATATAATGTGATGCACGTATCTTAAACAAGAAAATAGCAAGTCAGATCAATGGCACCCACTGCAAATCCAATTTTAAAAATGGCCCAATAATAATATATATAATAGTACCTCCAATGGCATAAGTCTTTCTATGATGATATTTCTGATATTCACATTATGTTGAGTGTCAGTTCTCAGAGCAATCAGATGATGTGAGCGTGCCCGAGGTGCCAACGTTCTATTGCAGAGTGCACAGTTTCAACATTACTTGTTACTGAAGTGTTAGTCATCTCTTGAGCTCTTGTCCAACAAGTGGTGCATATGAGATCATGAGCTTGAACCTAAAAAAGAAACATACTTAGTTCAATTGTATTTTTACAGAGTATTTACCTATCAGATTGTTTCTATTATAATGAATATACCAAAATACTTTATAAATTGTTTCTTTTTTTTGTGAAAACGATAATTGCAAACATAATGTGTAAGGTCAAGTATAGAAACTTATTAGTAAAAAAAAAAGTCAGAGAGATTGCAAACAGAATAATATATGTAGATACAACAAAAAATAATATAGGTGCAAACAAAGTAAAAATGTAATTACCAAAAGAGGTGCAGTCCATTGTTGTACTCAATGACGAATCTGTTCATCTTCCAACAACATGGAACCACCAGCAGAGCCGCAATTTACACAAAATACACTTTCCATAGCGCATGCGTTAGTCCATTTATAACTGCCAAGTTATCGTTTGAGCGGTTCTCCGAAAATCACAGCCAGGTAAGTCGTTTTTGAAAGCAATCAGAGTCCATTATAATAGCCAAGACGGAATATTAGTAGTCCCGAAAGTCACCAAAACACACCGACACAATTACAAAGAGCAAGCGACGCTAATGTAAACAGTGAAAGCACAGGTGGATGACAGACAGTCAAGTGACAATTTAGTGACGTCAAAAATAGGAGTGTGTGTAAAAATACGATACAACTTATCGATATTCCCTAAGATTTTGTAACAAGGATGACAATGTCCTACTTTACTTATAAAAACACTCTTCGATACTTTTTATAATATTAATACTTAATAACATTTGTATAACTTAACAAAAACATTTATAGTAACTACCTACTTAATGTATTCAGTAACGATAAGTATTTTTATCCGATTGCGGCGAAGCCCAAAAGGAGAGTTATTTTTATATTAATGGTCGTAAATACCTAATCGTTTAGTTAGAAGTAAACCACACACTTTCTTAAACGATCATAAGAAAACCCTGAATAATGATCATGGTGAAATACGAAGGTTTTGATCACTTCAGCATTATTCTTACTATCTATTTAAAATCGAGTATGACCTCATGCACAAAGTACCTATACTCAGTAGGTTTTTTGAATTAAGTATACATTTAGGGAATAATATATGGAATGGTAATTGAATGCTTTTTTTATTGTATCTTCTATTTGCTCTTTATTCGAAATAAATTCAGAATATGATTCATATTAAAAATAATTACACTACAGTTCTTTAAAAATTAAATCGATTGCATTGGGCATCCCTAATCTTTTTTGACATGACATGACGTTTGGTGAAGATGGCGGTGATTCATGTTATTATTCGCGAAAATACTTTTAAATGTTCATTTTGGCTTGCAGCTAGTCCGTGTTATAAAAGTATTTGCAACTGATATAATAAAATAGAACATGAATTATCGTGTATGTCCGATACTTTTGTCTCACAGGGCGAATTTGGACATTGTCTTTTCGAAACCGTGGAAAAATCCTCGCCGATTTTAAATGTCAGTAATGTGAGCAATACCGATTACTGCGACTTAGTTTCCGAGGCGTCAGCCTACCTGTCAAAAATTAACGACTTAGTCAATGATCAGGGCTCTCGCATTAACGTAGCAAATAAATCTGCCATCATGGATATGACACAGCGTGTCACGGCCATCGTTTCTATGCTGGCCATAAAATCATCATGCAACGAAACGAAGTTAGCCAATACGGAACGCGAATTAGAAAAAATCAAGTCGAATAACTGTGTCAATCCCAATCCTGTCAATAATAATAATAACAATTGTAAAATTTCGTATGCGGACTCGTTGAAACTACGTTTGCCAAAAGTAGCTCCAGCAATTATGGAATCCCGTCCACCATTGCCGTGTGTGGTGGCTTATCCGACCGCAGCTCGATCAGCTGATTATAGCACTTCGTCCGCGACAAAACAAGCGCTTATGAAAGCAATTAAACCCTGTGATGACGGTTTTCAAATTGTAGGCGTGAAAAAAACCGCGAAATCCGGTGTTATTCTACGTGTCGCTAGTGAACATCAGCTTAAAAAATTGGAATCCGTGGACGCAATTAAGGCCGCTGGTTTACGACTAGAAAAACCAAAAGGTAGACGCCCTCGAGTATTAGTTAAGGATGTACCATCTTCAATGGATGATGGCGCTTTTCTGATCGCGCTATACCGCCAAAATATTAAAGATGAGCTTCAAATGAAAGAGGATGACTTTATTAAGTCTACTAAAATTATCCGTAGGCGCTCGTTAGACAACGGTCGTAAGTGGATAGGCATCGAATTAGATTCCGCAGTACGTAAACACTTAGTTTCTACCAAGGATAAATTATTTATTGATTGGGCTACCTGCCGCTTTATTGACGATGTTGAAGTCGTTCGGTGCTTACATTGTCAACAGTTCGGTCACGTTAAGAAACACTGCGTTAATAAAGAACCGACTTGTGCTAATTGTTCGGAGGCACACGAAACAAATGATTGCCCGCATAAGGACGACGTAAATTTCAAGCCGACTTGCGTGGCGTGTAAACGCTTTAAAAAACCGTGTGATCATCGCTGTGGATCTCAAGAGTGTACTACTTACAAACTGAAATTCGAAAAATTAATCCTAAACACTAATTACTAAAAATGGATAGTTTAACCATAGGACAATTAAATCTCCATAACGATAGGGTGGCGACATCTGAGCTGGATAAATTGATTGTGGATTATAACCTTGACATAGTACTTGTTCAGGAACAATATCAAAACGCGCGCTTACGTCACAAGGTAGTTCAGCTGGATTGAAAGGCGCGAGCCAGAATTTATGTTGTGCGTTCTTCGAGCTTTACTGTAACATCTATATGTAATCTCATGACGCCCCATTGCGCCGTAGCGGAAGTATCATCACCTACCTTTAAGGTTTACGTTGTGAGCTGCTACTTTCAATATTCAGACCCAGTTACTCCACATATACATAATCTCCGTCACGTCTTGCGGTCGTTCGCGGGCTGCAAAGTTATAGTGGGTGCTGACGTGAATGCATCTTCTTCCCTGTGGTATGGCAAAGTTCGGGCCACTGATTACGAACGACGTTGTGCCGTTGAAGATTTTATTGCTGAGATGAACTTATCAATTCATAACACCCCAGACGCACCGCCTACTTTTTGTAGCAAAATGGGCGAATCTTGTATTGACGTCACACTTTCTAGTGCAGACGTACGCTTGGATAGGTGGCGTGTCCTTCCTGACGCGTCTTGTAGTGATCATCGCCTGATCGTGTACGACTTTGTTCCTATGTTTACTCAAGGTTCGTCACACTTAATTGGGAATTTTAGATATAAAAGTAGGGGCGCGAATTGGGAATTCTTTAGCTCACTTTTTGCTTGTCATGCGAAAGACTTCACTCGCGATCGACTGTCAGCTGAGGAAAGTGCTGAGATAATGTCAGACACTTTCACTTACTGTGCTGACATTGCTATTGGTCGCGCATCTATGACCAATATTCGTAGATGTGATTGGTGGAATGACTACCTTGTTGAACAACGTAAAAGCTATCGCAGAGCGCGCAGACAACTTAATAAGCTTAAAAAACGTAAGGTTATCGGGGACCTCCTTAATCTTGCTTTAAGTGCTTTTAGAGTTGCCAAGTCGCGCTACAGAGCATCGGTTGAAAAATCTAAGGGTAATTTACTCCGGAAAATTGTTGATAAACTTGATAAGGAGGGTCCGTGGTCTCCTTTGTACCACGAGTTCAAGGCTAATAGATCTGTGGACTTTGCGTACGTTCAGAACATTAAAGTAAATAATAAACATACCACCGGCATTGAAGAAACAACCGATGTTTTGCTTAATTCTCTAATACCAGACGATTCATCAGTAAATGATAATGAATACCACCAACAGATTAGAGCGTGGGCCGCGGTGCCACCTGAGTCACCGGAGTCAGACCTTCCATCCACTGACGAATTCATAAACGTTGTCAAGAGACTACCTCTCAAAAAATCATCCGGTGAAGATAAAATATCTAATAGAATGATTATAGAAGCGTGTAAAACAGCGGGCGACGCGATCTTATCCGTATATAACCGATGCATTGCAGAAGGTATTTTTCCTCGAATATGGCGACAAGGCTTTATACGCATTATTCCAAAGAGTGGCGATAAGCCCCCGGATGACCCTAAGTCCTACCGGCCCATAACACTACTTCCATCTTTGGGGAAACTCTTAGAGCGACTAATCGTTCCGCGCTTGCTACCGAATGGACCTAAAGGAGATCGGCGAGCCATGGCCTCGATAGACAAAGTATTAGACCATTCGAAAAAATATTTAAATAATTATAAGCCCTACTTTATTCTATCATTTCCCGAGAAACCCTAGGAATAAGGAATTAATAAAAAAGAAAAGTCAGTTGATGTATTCCTAGTGCATCAGTTGTTAATAACAACCGATGTTATAACCATATTAAGCCATTTTTATATAAAAATATTTTTTGCAGTAAAAGATTTGTACTATAATGTTCGATTAATATTTCTTTTCACTCCAAAAAATATTTTTATAAGTTTATTGCGAAAAAATTATTAGAGATAAAGTATTTTTTTGTTGTTGTTAAGTTATTTTACTGATTTTTTAGAAAAATCGATTTGCATTTTTGCGAACTGCAACACTCGATACGGCTGTCACTTGTCAAACAATAAACAATCGGTTGTCAACAACAGATTGCCGGATAGCGTCATAACGTTTCTCGCTCGTGTTGTGGACTTACGTTATAATTATCTTTACTTTGTGTGCTACTTTTAATTACCGACCCTTGCTGTGTTTTTGGACGATTGTGACTGCCTTTGTGACCGACCCTATTTCGTTCTTGGACTCCATTCTTCCAGAAATACCGATTGACCTTTGCACGCATTTTGGACTCCGATTTTGCCTTTTGACATTGTTACCTGTTGTTTACGATGGATAATCTCCGCTGCATCAATTGTGGCATATCCACTGCTCGCATGAGAAGGAACTCGCTAAACTCAATCGACATACTGTCGGTGATTAGAGAATGGATATCTCCACGTCAAGTAAGTGTTATTTTATTGTTATTTTAATCACTTATTAGACTTAAACACTCATTGCAAGGTTGGATAAAATGATATACTGGTTTGTTTAATTTTATATAAAGCTTGCATTATTAACGAACGCAAGTAAAAAACACCACTTATACTTACATTTTGTGTGTTGCTTGTTAAACAGGAAACAACAAATAATGCACCACCATCTATGCACCTGCACACGCTTATCACTTTGGTACCAAAGATATGTAGCAATGAGGCGTTTGTATATTTATAGTTAATCTGTATTTCAGGTCACTGCATCGGACCATGTGTGCGACTCATGCTGGATGGTAGCTACACAGTCATTGCCAGGAACCAGTGCTGATTCGAATATTGGATCTAACTTGAATGTTGGCCATCGTCATGTTTGCATTAGTTGTGGAAGATCTTTATTGCGCATGAGATCCCATACACTGACACAAGATTCAACACAGCGTGAACGCCATATTTTTTATGTTATAACAGAATGGATTCACCCTCGACAAGTAAGTACTTAATAATCTGATAGCACATATAGCTATTTAAAGAGTAACAAACAAGTTTCTAGTCCTGGCTTGTTTATACAGTGTTGTTAATCCCCACATAAATGAATTACATTCAATGTTTTTTTTCCATAGTAATATGTATTGATTTTCAAAATAGTCATTTTGTTTGCATAGTGTTATTTTTCCCCACATAAACAAGTTCATTTTTTTTTCTACTGCAGTCGTTGATTCTACTATTTTTCTGAGTTGGTGTTAGGATTTTTGATAGAATATAAATAAAACGTTTTTTTTTATAGGTAACTTCTACAAGCTCTATTTGTCATCCATGCTGGCAGCGTGCTGACCGAGCTCCACATGTAGTCAGAACATCAAGAGAATCCAGTGACAATCCTATTCCTGAGCCTACTATTGAGGTACCACCAAATGTTCGAGATCACATAATGATGCCTTTATATGCAAGAGCTGCAGAGTCACAAAATCGTTGCTTTGTCTCGGGCTGCCATCGCACTGAACGTCTTACCATACCATTCTCTCTAAGACAATTACTTCTAAAAAACTACAATTTTTATGTTCCTATGAATAATCGTGTATGTTCCAGACATGTAAGTCATGGTTCATGGGATTTTTTGAATAATCCCCCTCACAATAGCAACCACATGTTTACTGCTTTACAAATACAGGACTTGATGACATTAAATGCAAGTCCTCTAAGTATAGATTTTAATAATATTGAGAATATGCCAGACCATTTAGTCCACTATTGGTTTGGTCGAACTAAACAGCAATTTGCTGAAATACTTAATGAAGTACCTCGGCTCTCACAAATGCGTAATGGATCGCTTGCCCTAGCAGCATATTTAATCAAATTAAGAACAGGAGACTCATTTGAAAGAATCTCTTCTTTAATTCAAGTACCAACAAGGACAACATCCTCTTTAATATCACGGGCTAGAGATTTCCTAGTACAAGACTATGTCCCTCTGCACTTAGGTGTAAATCACATAACCAGAGAACAAATTGCCCAGAGAAATCTTATGATTCCCAATGGGATTTATGGAGACAACAATAGAACCAGTGCAATTGTGATAGCTGATGGTACTTATGTTTATGTACAAAAGAGTTCCAATTATTTATATCAAAAAAATACTTATTCTTTACACAAGTATCGAAACCTTGTAAAAATGTTTATAATTGTCAGCACAGACGGATATATTATCGAAGTGCTTGGCCCCTATCCAGCAACAACATCAGATGCTGAAATAACGTTAAAACAATTCCGTGATGAAAATCAACCATTAAGAAGATTTTTTGCTCCAAATGATGTTTTTATACTGGATAGGGGCTTTAGAGACTCTCTGTCATTACTAAACAATTGTGGGTACCGTGTTTATACATCAGCCACAGTTCAAGAGAGTGAAACACAATTATCTACACTAGAGGCTAATCGTTCCAGGGCAGTGACAATATGTCGTTGGGTCATAGAGGTGATTAATGGTAGGTTTAAACGTGACTTTAAGCTTTTTGGCCAAGAGTATTTTAATGCCGCATTTCGCAATTTGATGAAAGATTTTACTGTAGCTGCTGCCCTGATTAATGCCTTTCACCCTCTTATCGAAGACAGGAATGATGCTGGGGAAATTCTTAATATAGTAAATCAGAAAATGTACTCAGAAAATAGTTTAAGTACTGTAGTTATCCTACTAATATTATAAACTAGCACTTCGCCCGCGACTTCGTCTGCGTAGACTTTAGAGGTGGCGCGCAACTTCTTTGTCCAAAAATCTCATTCTCGGAAATTTATCTTCATGATTCTTCATTCTGATAGTTTGTGAGTCTTTACTGTTCGTACTTTCAGCCCCAGGACTACTTTGACATGTTTCTGGTATTCTGGTACTTGTAAATCTTTCGCTCATAACTCCAGCCTAGAAGAAACTTCGATATGTTTCGGTTCACCTGGTATTTTTAAATGCAAACCACTCATAATTCAAGCTTTGGAAATACTTCGACATGTTTCTGGTATCCTTGTACTTGTAAATCTTTAACGCTCATAATTACAGCCCAACATAATTAACCTAACCTAACCTAACCCTCAAAATTCTAGCGCCGGAAACATTAAAACATGTTTCTGGAAATTCCTGCCCGGGAAAACCTACCACAGTTTTCTGTTGTTTTGTTACTTTTAAATCCTTACCGCACATATTTCTAGCGCAGAAATATTTTGACATGTTTCTGGCCTCTTGTTACTTATGAATCTTTATCATTCACAATCCTAGCCCCGAAAATACTTCGACATGTTTCTGGTCTCCTGGTACTTTTGAATTCTAACTGGTCACAATTCAAGCGCCGGAAATATTTCGACATGTTTATGGTCTCCTGGTACTTGTGAATTTTTAGCGCTCATTATTTCAGTCAAAGAAATACTTCGACATGGTTCTGGTCTCCTGTCACATGTGTATCTATAGCGTTTACAATTCTAACCCGGAAAAAAATTCAACACACATAATTATACCTGATCGAAGCTTAAAAAAAAAAAAAAAACAAAAAATATTCGAGCTCAAAAATACTTTGACATCGTTCTGTTCTCCCGGTACCTGTGAATCTTTAGCGCTCCCAATTTCAGACCCGGGAACACTACGACATGTTTTTGGTCTCCTGGTACATAATGAATCTTTAACGCTCATAATTCCTGCCCGGGAAAAACGTCCACATATTTCGGAGTTCCTGGTACTTTTGAATCCATACCGCTCATAATTCTAGCACCGGAAATATTTCTACATGTTTCTGGCCTCCTGATACTTATGAATGTTTAGCATCCACAATCCTAGCCCCGAAAATACTTCGACATGTTTCTGGTTTCCTGGTACTTTTGAATTCTAACCGGTCACAATTTCTAGCGCCGGAAATATTTCGACATGTTTATGGTCTCCTGGTACTTGTGAATCTTTAGCGCTCACTATTTCAGCCAAAGAAATACTTCAATATGGTTCTGGTTTTCTGTCACATGTGAATCTATAGCGTTTACAATTCCAACCCGGAAAAAAATTTAACATACATATTTCTGTACGACGGTTAAAAAAAAAAAAAAATTTTCGAGCCCAAAAATACTTTAACATCGTTCTGTTCTTCTGGTACTTGTGAATCTTTAGCGCTCTCAATTTCAGCCCCGGAAATACTACGACATGTTTCTGTCCTCCTGGTACTTGTGAATTTTAAGTACTAAGGCAGCAGAAGCGCTAGGTTTCCACTTCCTCCTCAATCTCCATTAGGCCATGCCTTTTACCGGGATAAAAAGTAGCCTATGTTTGATTCCAGTATGTGAACTATATGTGTGCCAAATTTCATCCAAATCCCTTCAGCCATTTTTGCCTGATTGAGGCACAAACATACAAACATACAAACATACAAACATACAAACATACAAACATACAAACATACAAACTTTCACATTTATAATATTAGTAGGATGTGAAAGTTTGTATGTTTGTATGTTTGTATGTTTGTATGTTTGTGCCTCAATCAGGCAAAAATGGCTGAAGGGATTTGGATGAAATTTGGCACACATATAGTTCACATCCTGGAATCAAACATAGGCTACTTTTTATCCCGATAAAAGGCAACGCTTAACGAAGACTGAGGAGAAAGTGGAAACCCAGCGCTTCTGCTGCCTTAGTACTTCAGATTCAAAAGTACCAGGAGAACAGAAACATGTCGTAGTATTTCCGGGGCTGAAATTGTGAGCGCTTAAGATTCACAAGTACCAGGAGAACAGAACGATATTAAAGTATTTTTTGCAAGATTTTTTTTTTTTATCTTCGAAGAGAAATATGTATGTTGAAGTTTTTTCTGGGCTGGAATTGTAAACGCTATAGATTCACATGTGAACGAACAGAAACATGTTTGAAGTATTTCTTTGGCTGAAATTATGAGCGCTAAAGATTCACAAGTACCAGGAGACCATAAACATTTCGAAATTTTTCCGGCGCTGTAACGGTGACCGGTTAGAATTCAAAAGTACCAGGAGATAAGAAACATGTCGAAGTATTTTCGGAGCTAGGATTGTGAATGCTAAAGATTCCCAGGAGGCCAGAAATTTGTCGAAATATTTCCGCACTAGAAATATGAGCGGTAAGGATTCAAAAGTACCAAAACAACATAAAAATGTGGAAGTTTTTCCGGGCAGGAATTATGAGCGCTAAAGATTCCTTATGTACTAGGAGACCAGAAATATGTCGAAGTATTTCCAGGGTTGGAATTGTGAGCAGTTAGGATTCAAAAGCATCATGAGATCAGATACATGTAGAAGTATTTTCGAGGCTGGAATAATGAGCGCTACAGATTCACAAGTACCAGGAGAACAGAACGATGTAAAAGTATTTTTGAGCTAGAATATTTTTAGTTTTTTTTTTTAACAGTCAAACAGAACAATGTATTTCGATGTTTTTTCTGGGCTGGAATTGTAAACGCTATAGATTCACATGTGACAGGAGACTAGAAACATGTCAAAGTATTTTTTTGGCCGAAATTGTGAGCACTAAAGATTCACAAGTACCAGGAGACCAGAAACATGTCGAAATATTTCCGGCACTGGAATCGTGAGCGGCTAGGATTCAAAGGTATCACGAGGACGGAAAAATGTTGAAGTATTTTCCGGGCTGAAATTATGAGCGCTAAAGATTCATTATGTACCAGGAGACCAAAAACATGTCGAAGTATTTTCGTGGCTAAGATTGTGAATGCTGAAAATTCCAAAGGACGAGGAGACCAGAGACATGTCGAAATATTTCCGGAGCAAAACTTATGAGCGGTAAGGATTCAAAAGTACCAGAACAACAGAAAAATGTGGAGGTATTTTCCGGGCAGGAATTATGAGCGTAAAAGATTCATTATGTACAAGGAGACCAAAAACATGTCGAAGTATTTTCGTGGCTAAGATTGTGAATGCTGAAAATTCAAAAGGACCAGGAGACCAGAGACATGTCGAAATATTTCCGGAGCAAAACTTATGAGCGGTAAGGATTCAAAAGTACCAGAACAACAGAAAAATGTGGAGGTATTTTCCGGGCAGGAATTATGAGCGTAAAAGATTCATTATGTACGAGGAGACCAGATACATACCGAAATATTTCCAGGGTTGGAGTTGGGAGCAGTTAGGATTCAAAAGTACCAAGAGATCAGAAATATGTCGAAGTATTTTCGGGCTGTAATTATGAGCGCTACAGATTCACACGTAGATACCAGGAGATCAAAAACATGTCAAATTATATTTTCGGCAGGAATTGTAAGCGCTAAAGATTCACAAGTACTAGGAGACCAGAACCATGTTTTAATGTTTCAGGCGCTGGAATTTTGAGTGGTAAGGATTCAAAAGTACCACGAGAACAGAAACATATAGCGGTTTTTTCCGGGCTGTAATTATGAGCGTAAAAGATTCACAAGTACCAGGATACTAGAACCATGTCGAAGTATTTCCGCAGCTGGAATTGTGAGTGGTTAACATTTAAAAATACCAGGAGAACCAAAACGTATCGAAGTTTTTTCTGGGCTGGAGTAATGAGCGCTAAAGATTCACAAGTACCAGAATACCAGAAACATGTCGAAGTAGTAGTAGAGTAGAGCTGAAAGTACGGACAGTAAAGACTCGCAAACTAGCAGAAAAGAATCATGAAGGTGAATATCCGAGAATGAGAATATGGGACAAAGAAGTTGCGTGCCACCTCTAAAGTCTACGTAGACGAAGTCGCGGGCGAAGTGCTAGTTAATAATAACTTAAATAGAAGACGAACGAATTTTCAAAGAATAAATGTGGATGACAATTATGTCAGTGATTTTCCCCGGCTCACCTACAATGAACTGATATTGGTGTGTTTAGGAACTTACCAAATAAAACAGGCACGTTCCTATTACGGCGAGCACATAAGAGCCAATGGCTCTTTCACATTTGAGGTATGCAGAGAGGTTGACAGCAGTCTACTGAGAGAGCTGTCGACTGAAAATAGTGTTTGGCTGCTAAGAGGCAAAATACAATCGCGCCATGTAGGCCGTAAAATATATTTTGTTTATATTTTGGTCGACGGCTCTCTTAACGGTAGGGACGCAATACTACAACACTATTGCAATTGTAATGTAGGCAAGAGAACAGTAGGCTGCTGTGCACATATTTTATGTATAATATGGTAGGTACTTAGGGTGGGCTAGGTACCAAGACAATGTGGTACCTCCCGCCCAGCATCTCGATAGTATATTAATAACCGATGATGTGGAAAACAATTAATAAAATATTTTCAATTAACTTGAATTGGTTTTTTTTTCTTTAAAATCCCTGACCATGTGCAGCTAAGGAATTTAAATTCAACATTCTGTAAGTGTCTCCTCATATTAAAATCACTAAAACTCATAACCTAATAAAAGAGCGGAAACAAATATGTTAATGGGATTTATTGACTACTGTCTGAAATAAAGTTTTAATTTTTTTACCAGAAACATGTCGAAATATTTCTGATGCTAGAATTATTAGCGGTAAGGATCCAAAAGTACCAAGACAAGAGAAAAATGTGGAAGTTTTTCCCGGGCAGGAATTATGAGCGCTAAAGATTCATCATGTACCAGGAGACCTGAAACATATTAAATTACATTTTAGGCAGGAATTGTAAGCGCTAAAGATTTACAAGTACTAGGAGACCAGAAACATGTTTTAATGTTTCCGGCGCAAGAATTTTGAGTGGTTAGGATTCAAAAGTACCAGGGGAGCAGAAACATATAGTGGTATTTTCCGAGCTTTAATTATTTATGAGCGTAAAAGATTCACAAGTACCAGGATACCAGAAACATGTCGAAGTATTTCCGAAGCTGGAATTGTGACCAGCTAGAAATCAAAAGTACCAGAGGACAAGAAACATTTCGAAGTACTTCCGCGCTAGAAATATGAGCGGTAAGGATTTAAAAGTCCCAAAACATTATAAAAATGTGGAAGTATTTCCCGGGCAGGAATTATGAGCGCTTAAGGTTCATTATGTATCAGGAGATCAGAAATATATCGAAGTATTTCCAGGGTTGGAATTTTAAGCAGTTAAGATTCAAAAGCACCAGGAGATCAGATACATGTAGAAGTAGTTTCAAGGCTAGAATAATGAGCGCTACAGATTCAGAAGTACCAGGAGAACAACGATGTTAAAGTATTTTTGAGCAAGAAATATTTTGTTTTTTTTTTTAACAGTCAAACAGAAATATGTATGTCGATGTATTTTCCGGGCTGTTAATGTAAATACTATAGACTCGCAAGTAACAGGAGACTAGAAAAATGTAGAAATATTTCCGGCGCTGGAATCGTGAGCGGCTAGGATTCAAAGGTACCAGAGAACAGAAAAATGTCGAAGTATTTTCCGGGCTGGAATTATGAGCGCTAAAGATTCATTATATACCAGGAGACCAGAAACATGTCTAATTATTTCCGGCGCAAGAATTATAAGCAGTAAGGATTCAAAAGTACCAGAACAAGAGAAAAATGTGGAAGTTTTTTCCGGGGAGCAATAATGAGCGTTAAGGATTCATTATGTACCAGGAGACCAGAAATATGTCAAAATATTTTCGGGGTAGGAATTGTGTGCGGTTAGGATTCGAAAGTACCAAAAGATTAGAAATATGTCGAAATATTTTCGGGGCTGTAATTATGAGCGCTAGAGATGCACCAGGAGACCAGAAACATGTCAAATTATATTTTCGGCAGGATTTGTGAGCGCTTACGATTCACAAGTACTAGGAGACCAGAAACATGTTTTAATGTTACTGGCGCTGGAATTTTGAGTGGTTAGGATTCAAAAGTACCAGGGGGGTGCAGAAACATATAGCGGTGTTTTCCGGGCTGTAATTATGAGCGTAAAAGATTCACAAGTACCAGGATACCAGAAACATGTCGAAGTATTTCCGAAGCGTGAATTATGAGTGGTTTGCATTTAAAAATACCAGGAGAACCGAAACATATCGAAGTTTCTTCTGGGCAGGAGTATTGAGCGCTAAAGATTCACAAGCACCAGAATACCAGGAACATGTCGAAGTAGTTCCGGAGCTGAAAGTACTGACAGTAAAGACTCATAAACTATCAGAATAAAGAATCATGAAGATGAATTTCCGAGACTGAGAATATGGGACAAAATAGTTGCGTACCACCTCTAAAGTCTACGCAGACGAAGTCGCGGGCGAAGTGCTAGTTTATAATATTAGTAGGATGTGAAAGTTTGTATGTTTGTATGTTTGTATGTTTGTATGTTTGTATGTTTGTATGTTTGTATGTTTGTATGTTTGTATGTTTGTGCCTCAATCACGCAAAAATGGCTGAAGGGATTTGGATGAAATTTGGCACACATATTGTTCACATACTGGAATCAAACATAGGCTACATTTTATCCCGGTAAAAGGCATGGCTTAATGGAGACTGAGGAGGAAGTGGAAACCCAGCGCTTCTGCTGCCTTAGTACTTCAGATTCAAAAGTACCAGGAGAACAGAAACATGTCGAAGTATTTCTAGGGCTGAAATTGGGAGCGCTAAAGATTCACAAGTACCAGGGTAACAGAACGATGTTAAAGTATTTCTGGGCTAGAATATTTTTTTTTTTACCGTCGAACAGAAATATGTTGTTTGAAGTTTTTTCTGGGCTGGAATTGTAAACGCTAAAGATTCACAAGTACTAGGAGACCATAAACATGTCGAAATATTTCCGGCGCTTGAATTGTGACCGGTTAGAATTCAGAAGTACCAGGAGACCAGAAATATGTGGAAGTATTTTCGGGGCTAGGATTATGAGCGGTAAGGATTCAAAGGTATCAGGAAAACAGAAAAATTTCGAACTTTTTCTCGGGCAGGAATTATGAGCGCTAAAGATTGATTATGTACCAGGAGACCAGAAACATGTCGAAGTATTTCCAGGCTTGGAATTGCGAGCAGTTAGGATTCAAAAGCACCAGGAAATCAGATACGTGTAGAAGTATTTTCGGGGCTGGAACAATGAGTGTTACAGATTCACAAGTACCAGGAGAACAGAACGATGTCAAATTATTTTAGGCTAGAATATTTTTAGTTTTTTTTTTTTAATTGTCAAACTGAAATATGTGTCTCGATGTTTTTCCGGGCTGTAATTGGAAATGCAGTAGATTCACAAGTACCAGGAAACCAGAAACATGTCGAAATATTTCTACACTAGAAATATGAGCGGTGAGGATTCAAACGTACCAGAAAAACAAAAAAATGTGGAATTTTTCCCGGGCAGGAATTATGAGCGCTAAAGATTCATTATGTACCTGGTGATCAGAAATATATATGAATATTTCCGGCGCTGGAATCATGAGCGGTTAGGATTCAAAGGTATCAAGAGAACAGAAAAATGTTTAAGAATTTCCGGGCTGGAATTATGAGCGCTAAAGATTCATTATGTACCACGAGGCCAAAAACATGTCGAAGTATTTTCGTGGCTAGGATTGTGAATGCTTAAGATTCACAAGTATTAGGAGACCAGAAACATGTCGAAATATTTCCGGAGCAAGAATCATGAGCGGTAAGGATTCACAAGTACCAGGATACCAGAAACATGTCGAAGTATTTCCGAAGCTGGAATTGTGAAATGTTAGCATTAAAAAATACCAAGAGAACCGAAACATATCGAAGTTTCTTCTGGGCATGAGTATTGAGCGCTAAAGATTCACAAGTACCAGAATACCAGAATCATGTCGAAGTAGTTCTGGAGCTGAAAGTACGGACAGTAAAGAAGACTAACAAACTACCAGAATAAAGAATCATGAAGATGAAATTCCGAGAATGAGAATATGGGACAGAGAAGTTGCGCGCGCCACCTCTAAAGTCTACGCAGACGAAGTCGCGGGCGAAGTGCTAGTTTATAATATTAGTAGGATATTACTCCTTGAAAACCCAAATTATTTCATTTTTGTTTATTGAGGCCTAATTTATTAGGACTGTTTGCGGATCTCCTTTCATATTAATCAATTTGGTTTCACTATTGGTAAATCCACAGTCGACCCGGCTCTCTCTGTCCGTAAAATTGTTAACTTATCGGAACATAAATACGTGGTTGGAATCTTTCTCGACATATCTGGCGCTTTTGATAACGCATGGTGGCCGATGCTACTACTTAAAATGAAAACCCGTGGTTGCTACAAAAATATCTATAATCTGATTCTTTCGTATTTTCTAAACGGCTCCGCGAAACTCAAACTTGGACATCATTCCATTTCTAAGTCTCTAACCATGGGATGTCCTCAGGGCCCAGTTATCGGTCCATATGTATGGAATTTTGGCTACGATGATTTCCTCGCGCTTCCGCTCCCATGCGGCTGTTCATTAACCGGTTACGCGGACGATGGCTTACTGCTCATTGAGGCAAGCACTCGGGCTGGACTCGAGAACTTGGCTGACACATGTCTACGTTTAATATCACAGTGGGGCGATCGAAACCGTCTGACCTTTGCACCGCATAAAACCTATCAACTTATTTTAAAAGGAAATCTAAAATCCTGGCCTAGTATTAAATTTAATAGCGTACCCGTTAAAAGAAAAGAATCCGTGTGCTACCTCGGTATGCTACTAGAAAGGAACTTTTCATTTATTGATCATATAAAAACAGTAGGTGAAAAAGCAAAAAAGAACTTCTACGCCTTGACGAGAATATCCAAAGCTTCTTGGGGTCTCTCATTTCAAACCTTAAAAATTATCTAAGGGGTTACTCACTTGGGTTGTATGTGCTACGGGGCACCTGTCTGGGCTGACAAGGCCACCATAGGGGCGGTACGCCGTAAATTGCTGCAAAGCCAGCGTTTGGCTTTGATATTCTTATGCAAGGCGTATAGGACGGTTAGTACTGAAGCCTTACCGGTGCTGGCGGGTGTTGACCAACGTCAGCATGGCAATGTAGGTAATCGCTAAAGGTGCTAAATAAAGGCGATGTATTGCCTTGAGGTCGGGTACCGGATGGAGGTCCCATTGGATTGCCGGATGGAGGCAATGTGATGTGTTGAGGTCGGGTACCGGATGGAGGTCCCGTTGGATTGCCGGATGGAGGCAATGTGATGTGTGAGTTCGGGTACCGGATGGAGGTCCCGTTGGTTTGCCGGATGGAGGCAATGTGATGTGTTGAGGTCGGGTACCGGATGGAGGTCCCGTTGGTTTGCCGGATGGAGGCAATATGATGTGTTGAGGTCGGGTACCGGATGGAGGTCCCGTTGGATTGCCGGATGGAGGCAATGTGTTGTATGTGATGAGGCTGGGTACCGAACAGAGCATTGCATACTAGATTTGGTTGGAATGTTTCATGAATTGTTGTTTATTAAAAAGTGATGATTTGAATGTTGAGATTTCCTTTATAAGATTTGATGAGAATATGTGAATCAGAACAAAATTGTGTTGTTTGAATCGTGTGACTTGTATCTCCCGACATTTTGGTCAGAAAGGCCGAGCAAAGGACGTTTTACTTTCCCTAAATTCTTGTTTCAGACGCTTCACACGAGGACGTGTGAATTGTCAAGATGGCCGTGTCGCAGAATCAACGAAGAGGCACAATTATTAGAATCGCTATTGATTAACGTTAATTTAGAACAACGCCATCTAGTATCGTCTGTCGGAAACGTCAAGCAGTGTGCTTGGGTGAGGTCGGTACGGGGCGTGGCATGTTTGTCAGCTGTCATTCGTTTTGACATTGGACGCATTGGATTTGAGAGACGTCACTTTGGAGTTGGACACGAGGGCGAGAAGTCGTTCTGCCAGCCTGTACCGAACTTACCGCGTTTCCGTAGTTTAATCTATTTCCATCGCCTTGATCATTTGAGATTTTGTTGATTTGTTATTGGGAGTGAATTAAAAGACGATTGTAATTAGTGTTGAGACTATTATTTCTTACCTACACCATGTCGAACTTGGATTCTGATGACGAGGTACCCCAAATGGATGAATTACCTTCGTTATATATATATTTATTTTCCTACTCCTCCGCTGTACTTTTCTGATTAAATTCGTTGCAGGATCCAAGACAGTTAAATCGTTTCTCCGGAACTCGTCGGGCTTCATTGGCTCGGCGTTTTTCTGGTGGTCGCCACTGTTACAGTTGATTCTGGCAAATTCTGGCTTTCAGGAGTTGCAGTGGTTGGGAATGTGTGGCGGGCTTGTCCCAAAAAAAAAAATCTGTATGATGACGAAATCTTCATTTATCCGAAGGTCTATCCAAAATAATTACATACCTACAAAATGCTTCGACATTCGCGCCATTTTTAAACGAATGTTTAGGACTATCGAAGGGATAATAGAGTTAATGTCTCTATTCTCAACACCACGGAGTATGAGGTCCCAATTGACAACTACGAAGTCAAGTTAACTCCGTTTGACCAGCTGCCTTCTAAATTAGATAACTGTCATACGGAATTTATTCACCAATTAGAAGTCTCAAAAACTGACCGGCATACAGGAGTTCTTAAGCAAATAAGGTGTTCTCATTTAAATCCACAAGAACATAAGGCTTTGATGAACTGTATTTCATCAATATATACGGATATATTTCATCTTGATGGCGAAAATTTAACTCATACAGATGTAATTAAACATTCAATTAACACTGGGGATGCACCCCCAATTCACGTGAAACACGAAGTCGAAAAACAAATTACAAAAATGCTCGAACAAAATATTATTCGCCCCTGAACTTTTCCTTGGAATGCGCCTGTGTGGGTGTGGTTCCGAAAAAATTAGATGCATCGGGTAAACAAAAGTGGCGTATTGTAATTGACTATCGACGCTTGAACGACGTTACTGTATCCGAGGTTTATCCTCTTCCTCTTATAACTGACATCTTGGATCAATTAGGTCATTCAAAATATTTCAGTACTCTTGATTTATCTTCAGGTTTCCACCAAGTCTTATTAAATCCTAAAGATATAGAAAAAATAGCCTTCAGCGTAACGACTAACAGTATATCAGGTCAATTTGAATTTACAAGAATGCCGTTCGGGCTCAAAAATGCTCCGGCGACATTCCAAAGAATGATGAATATTGTTCTCTCAGGACTTCAAGGTCTCCGTCTCTCTCGTAGACACAAGGGTGGGTGGCGCCTCCGATCAGGATCTGGAGCGTAAGGCCAGGTTTGCGGAGGTCGTTAAGGCCGCGATCCGCGATGTGGCCCTGAAGAGGACGCAGTCCTCCAAAAACACGGCCATAAGTGCGGCCTTGGAGATCCCCGGTGCAGCTAGTGGCCCGACCGGACCGCGTTCCTTAAATGCGGACGAGGCCCGAGTGTCCAGGCCCACCAAGTGCGTCAACATGCGCATTCTAGGCCTGGACGACTCCCGCCAGGTGTACTGGTGGTCGCAAGAGCTGGCGACACTGCGTCAGGCATGCGTTGCTGCACGGCGCCGGTACACCAGGCACCGCAGGCTCCGCATCCGCCCTCCGGATGCGCAGGTCAGAGAGGCGGAGCTGTACGAGGAGTACAGAGTGGCGAAAACTGCCCTCCGAGCGGGGATCCTGCAGGCCAAAGATCTGGCTCGCAAGGAGATGCTGGAGTCTCTGAACGGGGACCCGTGGGGAAGACCTTACAAAATGGTGCGGAATAAGCTCCGCACCTGGGCCCCCCCATTGACGCAGAGTCACCGGCCCCAGCTGGTGGAGGACGTGGTGAGCGCTCTGTTCCCCTCGCGAGGGGAGCATACTCCCCCGCCTATGGCTCCGCCGCCTGCGATGCCCGATGCGGACTACACCGATGACGACGATGACGATGCTCCTGAGGTGACTGAGGTAGACCTGAGAGTGGCGGTTAACAGGCTGAAGGCCAAAAATACCGCCCCAGGACCCGACGGCTTACCTGGAAAAGCCTGGGTCCTGGCCTTGGAGGCTCTTGGGCCTCGACTTAGAGGGCTCCTAAGCGCATGCATGGAGAGGGGCCAGTTCCCACTTCGTTGGAAGACGGGGAAACTGGTCCTCATCAAGAAGCCAGGGCGCCCTGCGGACTCTCCGTCCGCATATCGGCCCATCGTGCTGCTCGATGAGGTGGGCAAGCTCTTTGAAAGAGTAATTGCAAACCGCCTCGTCGAGCACCTAGTGAGGGTGGGGCCGGATCTGGCGGAGAACCAGTTCGGTTTCCGCACGGGCCGCTCGACGGTGGACGCCATCATGCGCGTGAGAGCCCTCTCGACGGGGGACGCGGTTTCTCGGGGCGGGGTCGTCTTGGCGGTGTCTCTAGACATTGCCAATGCCTTCAACACCCTGCCCTGGAGTTGCATCAGGGAGGCACTTCGGTATCACCGGATGCCGACCTACCTCCGTCGCGTAGTCGAGGCTTACTTGACGGACAGAGCCGTCATCTACCCCGGTCACCTGGGAGAGTGGAACCGGCGAGAGATGTCGTGCGGTGTTCCACAGGGTTCGGTTCTGGGGCCGCTCCTGTGGGACATCGGCTACGACTGGGTGCTGCGCGCCGACCTCCCTAGCGGCGTCAGCGTGGTCTGCTACGCTGACGACACGCTGATCCTGGCGCAAGGGGGATCGCACCAGGCGGCGGCCGACGCTATGACACGCGGGGTTGCGATAGTCGTTGAGAGGATCCGGCAGCTGGGTCTCGAGGTGGCCCTGCACAAATCCGAAGCCATGTGTTTTCATGGTTCTCGGAACAGGCCACCATTGGGATCCCAAATAACGGTAGGAGGGGATCACATCGGCGTCGGATCGACGATGACGTACCTGGGTCTCGTCCTTGACAGCCGGTGGAACTTCGTCGAGCATTTCCGACGTTTGGCTCCCAGACTGGGGCGAGCCGGGGCTGCCTTCAAGCGGCTTCTGCCCAATCTAGGGGGTCCAAACGCCTCCTGCCGGAGGCTTTATGCGGGGGTCGTGCGGTCCATGGCCCTTTATGGGGCACCGGTGTGGGCGCCTACTTTGAGGAAGCGACCTGCCCGTTACCTCAATGCGCCCCAGAGGGTCATGGCCATCCGGCTGGCCCGGGGATACCGCACGGTCTCTGGCGAGGCGGCGAGCCTCCTTGCCGGACTGCCGCCATGGGATCTAGAGGCGAGAGTTCTCGCGCTCATTTACGAATGGCGCGTGGAGATGCTACGCCGGGGCGAGACTCCTCTGCCGCGGCAAATCGCAGCACGGCGGACGGAGCTCCGGCGGGATCTCATGGCAGCATGGAGACAACGACTGTCGCAACCCAGCGCTGGGCACGCCACAATTGCGGCGATAAGTCCCCTCTTTGAGGAGTGGCTAGAGCGGCGCCACGGCGTCCTTACCTTCCGTTTGACGCAGGTACTCACCGGACATGGTTGTTTCGGGAGGTACCTGTTTCGAATACGGCGGGAGGATACGCCCGGATGTCAACACTGCGAGGATCGCCCGGAGGACACGGTGGAGCATACGGTCGAGGTCTGCCCTGCTTGGGCGGAGCACCTCCGTGTCCTCGTCGAGGCGATCGGCGGCGGCGACCTGTCGCGGTCGGCCCTGTTTCAAGCCATGGTCCGGAGCGAGGAGACTTGGGAAGCGGTCACCTCCTTCTGTGAAGCAGTAATGCTAGCGAAGGAGGAAGCCGAACGCGTGAGGGAGAGGGAAACCTCACGCCCCAGCCGCCGCAACAGAAGAAGACTCCCCGGGCGTCGGGAGTCGCAGGGCGATTCTTGGCCACCGTAGGCGCGGGCCTGCGGACGGCGAGCATTGGGTGGCTCGCCGTCTGGTCATAACCAGGCCCGGGTCGACGGCGCGCTGTGTTCCACGCGCGCCTCAAAGAGCTGTCAGCATTAAAGACGGGGCCCGCTAGGGCCCAATGCCTGCCGGGGTTGCGGGATTTATTCGAAAGAGTCACCGCGGACATAACCTTGAATCTCACATACAGAAATTAGAATCTGTATTTTCTAAACTTAAGAGGCAAACTTAAAATTACAGCCCGATAAGTGTGAATTTTTAAGACGAGAAGTGGCTTATTTAGGGCATATTATTACGGACAACGGTGTTACGCCTAATCCAGATAAGGTAAAGGCTATATCTCAATTCCCCACACCGAAAACTCCCAAAGATGTAAAATCTTTCCTCGGTTTAACAGGTTATTACCGTCGCTTTATCGAGAATTTCTCTCATATTACTAAACCTCTCACATCTTTACTAAAAAAGGATGTTAATTTTCATTGGTCTCATGAACAAGAGCAAGCTTTCAGCATGCTTAAAGAAAGGCTCATCTCAGCTCCTTTATTACAATATCCAGATTTTTCTCAACCTTTTATTGTGACGATGGATTCTTCCAATTATGCCGTCGGTGCAGTTTTATCACAGGGCGAAATAATAAGAGATAAGCCCATAGCATATGCGTCTCGCACTTTAAATAAACAAGAAGGTAATTATTCAACAACTGAGAAAGAGCTCCTCGCTATACTTTTCGCCGTAAACACATTTAGGCCTATCTTTATGGTTATAAATTTAAAATCGTGACTGATCATCGCCCTTTAACGTGGTTATTTAACGCTAAAGACCCGGGTGGCCGTTTGTTAAGATGGCGACTAAAACTCGAAGAGTACGAGTATGAGATTGTGTATAAACCCAGCAGAGTTAATAGTAACGCTGACGCGTTATCGCGTTATCCAGTCAATGCTGTGACTACCCGAAGTTCCAACATTAACTCGAATACTTATGAGGAATAATTTAAAAAACAATTCACAAAAACCATTTCGGATTGTGACACGAAAATCGTTGAACATAATGAGAGTTTACATAAAGCAAAACAAAAGTGTATTGCCTGTCCAGTTTCTTTAGATCTAGATACCTCAATGCCGCATACTGAGCAATTATTAGCGATGCTTGACAACCCCCAGGAATATCGCGCAGGCGAACGCGCACCTGACACCTCACAAACGGTTGTCTGTAAAAATAATAAGATACTTTATTTCTTATACACTAAAGTCCATCATTTCGATGAAACAACTTACAAAACTATTTATAACTTACTACTTAAATTACGTGATGATATTATTTCTATAAATGATTATGAAAAGGAATTAGCTTTGCCTGATTTTTCTGAACCATTTTCTAAACTAGTTTATGTTAAAATATATAATATAATCTCTTACATTTTTCATGGCACTAAAATTGAGATCCATATTTATAAAAACCAAATACTTTATCCAACTCCTGCCGAGATCTGCAATATCCTTAAAGAAAATCACGGGACGATCATAGCAGGTCACCCAGGCGTTAAACGCATGTTAAGTAGAATCAAAGCCTCATACTATTGGAAAGGAATACGTTCAGATATTGAACGATTTGTTAAAGACTAAGTTATGCCAAATAAATAAACCTTTAAGAGCATCAAACAAAGCACCTATGGTAATAACATCAACAAGTACTAGGCCCTTTGAAAGATTAGTCCTCGATATCGTTGGTACTTTACCCGAAGCAGGCCTTCAGAAATTTAAATATATTTTAACATTTGGTCGAGCTTCCTGCATTCGAGCTACATAGTCACTCGGTGCATAAATGGGGGGTTTAATGTACTGTTAAATTATTGAAGACTATCAACTTCCATCATGACCTTTTTCCAAATACAACTGCTTAACACTAATATTCATTCTTTGCGAGAGATCACTTAAAGCACTGGACAAATCCGGTTTCGATTTTCATGGCCTCACCCATCAGAAATTACAGTGACTTGTTCGGTTTCCGGCGCTAGGTTTGCTATATGATCGATTAAGCAAGAAGTAAACTCATTTGCGGATACGCCTCCATCGGCTTCATGCCAAAAGTAAATAGTTACTTTTCCCGTCTTGCAGTCATAGACAGTAAAGTTATGGCATTGTAACTTAAGTTAACAACATAAAGAGCTGGCCAAAATCTTAGGTGCAAGTAGGACACTCTGCACATCCACTGTGATTACTACTTTAGGAATCAAGTCTATCTAAATTTTTACTTTTTGTGTTACGTGTGTATACTTTGGTACCAGGGCAGCACTCGATGTATTCTCGATGTCAAGTGTGGATCAATCATCAAAACGAAGATCTTTATTAACCGTGTCAGATTCTTTTGTCCAACGCTTAAAACCGTCTTACCTAAAGGTAGCGTATTTAAAAAAACAGTCTACCTACCCGAACCTTAGTGCACTTTTCATCGCAAGTGTTAAAAAAAAATATCATTGCCACTTCCTTTTTTCACTGAAGTCTGATCTTTGCGGCGACAACGTCTAATTGATCTACGAACAGTAGCAGTCCTCACGAACGTTTTCTTTTCGGCCCATGTTTTAAGGTCTCAAGAAACACAGTGTTTATATTTCGCATCATCACTCATCTTAAATCCCATGTAGGACTTACCTAAAACTCTAGCTTTTCTATTTAATTGCATAACGTTTTCTTTAGACCTGAAACGGTGTTCAATTTCCTCGTCTGCCGGTATTATATTTTCTAAAGAGCTTGGCTCCACTCGTTCTTAATGGCAACAATGAGACTTCATCTTCACTATCAGATAAAGACAACTGCCGTTTTGTTTTTTTTTTTGAGGTTGGAACCCAGTGTGGGTCTTGCACACTATCATCGCTCCCAAGTGAGAGAATAGCATCCGAGTCTGGAGATGGTAGCTTGGCAGGACGTAATGATTGTGATGATACGGAAATCAGATTTCGGTTCAGATTTTCATTTGCTGCACTGCTGACTAGCTCATTACTACCTTCTAAACTGGAATCTACGATAGCCCGAGTAGATATCATCAACGGCTCCTCTTCGTCATCACTACTAAACAAGATTGGCATAATATCCGCAGTAGTTGTTGGTGACAGCAACAGTGACGGCGTCTCCGAAAACGGAGATATAGATTCAACATTAAATTCTAAATCATCTGGCGTAATTAATGATTCCTCAAGATCTGAAATTGTAGTGCAGTGAGCGAATGATCACATGAGATATTTTAATTTGCAATGTTATGAAATAAAACTGTTACTAAAAACTCTCATGTGTACATCAGACACATAGGTCATTTTGATTTACAATTAAATGTAGGCTGACACTTGAGAGGTTTTAAAAATGATACGTACTGTTTCGATATAATAAGATATTCACATGGAAGTTTTTGCTCAGTATGGGCATTCAAAAAAGCTTCAAATAAAAAAAAAATAGTTCATTAATCACAATGTTATAGTTCACACACTTCACAGTATTAGAGGTCATTGCCCTCCGCGATGAGCCACCGACCGGTCAGTAACGAGCGCGTCCGATCGTAACCGTGCGCGCAAGAAGACTATAATATCCTTTACTTAATTTTATTTATCGCTATTATCTTAACTTTCCTATTTACTTAATTCTACTACCTTATGTTTAACTAAACTTATTCTAATACATTTTTTATGTTATGCTAGTCAAATATATCCTTTACTAATATATAAATCTAGCAATAATTTGTTATTCTATTTGTTCCTTATTATTACAAGTTTGGCAATATCTTTGATGTATTCAAAAAATACTTCTCTTGTTTTTGTGTTACAGATAAGCACTGGGAAGTTTTGTGCAACCATTCTGCAGTCCAGCAGGTTTTCTACGTCATGTCTTTTTAAGGCGTGAACAGAGCATTCGGTCAGAATGTGTTCTACCGTTTCGGGTGTTCCGGGTTGGCAGATGCACTATGGATTCTCTTTGCACCTGAATCGATGCAAGTACTCCGAGAATCCACCGTGCCCTGTTAGTACTTGGGTGATCAAGTTGGTTGGGACCATCTGACGAACTATTTTGTAGGAGTTAGTTATTTCCGGGAAGAACAATTTAGTCACCCTTGCAGTGGCACCTGCTTTCTACCTCCGGTTCCATTCGTCAATCGACCAGAGGCGGCTCGTGACAAAATTGTATGGGTGTTCACAATATAATATGTCAATGGTGTTCACTTGAAAAGTCAAAGTTTCTAATTTATTTGCAGTAAATGTGGTACAAAAGGTAAAAACAATTAAAATACATAGCATTAGCAATACAATGTAATTTATTTTAAACAAAATTACTTATATAGAAAATGCATACGTCTGTCTTTTTGGTGTGCAAAAATATCTATAACTTTTTTGTGAAAATCAGATATCTGATTAATCAGCCGTTTTTCTATTGATATCATGCACAACGCATTTAAACGGTCCTGTGTCATGCTATTACGCGTAAAAGTTTTCACTTTATTTAAAGTGGAAAAACAGCGCTCACTTTCAACCGAGGTCATCGGTATTGTACAAATTAATTTTAATAATTTAATACTTTCAGCAAAAACTGACTCTAGATTGAACTCTATAAAGTGTTGCAGTAATGCTACTGCGCCATCCGCGTTATGGAAATCTTCCCTGCTGTAAATAACCACTAGCTCGTTTTTGAGTTTTGAGCTTTCCAAAAAATCGTATGTTTTAACCACTTTTTTGAATTCTTCTTCCGGAAAGTTTTGGTTGTAGTTCTCAAAATTGCCAGTAAAAAATAGTTTTGACGCCAATAGATGATCAGTATAAACAAATCTGTCCTTTATTTGCATTCTTACTACGTCACATATTTCTTTACGCATTGCCGAATGACTGACGTTATTCGGCCGGCGTTTTTTCGCGGGCGAAGGCGGCGGCACTGCGTTACGCAACTCGCTTACTGTTTTTTCAAATTTGCCGACTTCGTTAGTAATTTTTATCGAGTCAATAGATCGGGTCTGCAAAAATTTAAACAGCATTTCACAATGAGGCATCAGTGTTGCGAAGAAATGAAGCCAATACAGGAAGTCGTCATTATTTAAATATGAAAGGAGCGATTGAGCTTGGTTGAATGTGTTCGAATCACTGTTTGGCGAATCCATGATAGCCTGCATGCACTCTTTCAGGGGCTCTAAGTTATCGTTAATAACTATCACTGTCCGTGTATTATAATTCCATCTAGTCTGTGGAGCGGCTGGTATCCTGCGGTTGACGATTTCTTTTAGGAATTCCGATCGTTTCGGCGAACGCGTAAAAAACGACGGAAACGCGTGCAGGTTGCAAAAAAAACTTCTTACAGCATTATTAATCAGGGGCATCGATTAATAATGCTGTAAGAAGTTTTTCTAATATTAGATTGAGTTGGTGTGCATAACAGTGCACATAATATGCATATGGGTATATATCTTTTACAATTTTCTGCACACCATTTGAATTTCCACTCATAACTGAAGCTCCGTCGTAACATTGTCCAATTAATTTATTTTTATCAATATTTAACGAATCCAGCTCATTCAGTATCTCCGCCGCTAAAATGTCTGCCGTGTGCCCTTTAGGTTGCAAAAATTTTATAAATCTCTCATATATTTTACCATCATGAACATACCTCACGATGAACACTAACTGTTGAATTGTAGAACAATCTGTAGTCTCATCTGCCTGTATGGCAACAAAGTTGGCTTTTTTAATTTGTTGTTGTATTTCACTTATGCAAACCTCGTAGATCGCGTCTAAAATGTCGTTTTGAATTGATTTTGAAGTACCTTTAAAAACGGAGCTGCTGGTTAAATGCTGCTTCATGGCCAAATCAATCTCGGCTACAAAATCTACCAAACCTCTATATATTCCGGGATTCAGGGATTCCGAAGAATCATCGTGCCCCCTTAAAGCAATTTGAAATGCACCACAAAATACTACACAATCTATTAATCTTCGTAAAATATGCCTGTTTTCGTCGACACGGTCATTGAACTCACGTATGGATTTTCGGTACGCGGAATCTAGTGCTTTACGTATGTCTTGTCGTCCGATAGACGCTAATTGCAGTTCATTCAACAAATGATACCGAGATTGTGAATGTTTTTTCATCTTCATTGAAAGATGAGCTAGGTCTTCAACGCCCGTTTCGGTCCAAGCAGTCTCACTTCCGCCGGCCGTGCCCACTTCAAACAAAAGACACGGAAAACAAAATAGTTTGTTACTCACATCACAACCACATAACCACGGTGTTTTCACATATTGTTCGGATTTAAACACACGCGTATATGTTTTCGTTTTTGTCGTACATTTTTGCGTAAGGTTAAGTTCAGGTCGTGGCGGTCCCTTTGCCTTCAATTCAAGCCGAATTTGTAACGTTTTTTCACAGTTTTTAATGAACTCCACATTATAATTGTCCATTTTAACACTCACTAGTGATAACTGATAAGTACAGTCTATTGCAACACGTTTTAAGCGATTATTAGTTTAAAAAATCCCGAATTACATTCGCGCGCACGCATAAAAGTTGACTAGTGTTTGTTTATATCAGAGTGGCAACGTCGCGCGCAATCGCTGTCATGCCACAGGTCATGCGGGCGGGCGCGGGCGGTAAAATATCCGGCAACGTCGCGTGAGCGGCGCTCCAAAGTTGGCTATTTTTTCATAGAAAATCTTTTGTTTCACGCGCAGGACTAAGGCGAAATTTCTCTTTCACTCCTGTTGGATTTCGTATTATGCAATGTACTGAATCTTGTTTCATTTGAGCGCAATCGTGAGCGCTCCGCTTCGCGCGTTACCTATGACATGATGGTGTATGGGATGACGGGTATTTACAGTAGTTCTTTACAATAGATTTTAAATAGTAATATTATTAATGAAATTATGGAGTATAATTTTATTATAATTATTTATGGGAGGGAGTTCACTGCACCAGCGCTCCTTAGGGCGAGCCGCCTCTGCAATCGACCTCTTTCGGATCTGTCGCTTGACGAATGAGACCGGGCACAGGTCGTAATTGGGTTTGGTCTTAGATTTAAGGGCTGTTTCTTTCGCCAGTTCATCCGCCCTCTCATTTCCCGCAAGTCCCGCGTGTGCCTTGACCCAGAACAAAGACACAGTTTTGTTCTGGATATCAATGGCCCGCAGGTTATTGCCGGTTTTTACTGCCAGGGGGTGCGTTGTGCTGGGGTTTGCGATCGTCTCCAGGGCCGATCTGGAGTCGCTATATATACCATAGCTCTCCTCGCTTCTTCGTCGGATTTCCTCGGTAGCTCTGCATACCGCGAGGAGTTCCGCCTGGTATACCGTGCAGAATGGGGCCAGATTGAGTTTGATAGCTTTTACCTCGGCTGTGCTATCCCATAGGGTTAGCGCTGCTCCAACCTTATCCTCAATCCGGCTCCCATCTGTGAATATTCTAATAGCCTGGTTGTTATGGCTGTCTAACTGATCTTGGTCAACCAGGCTCACGAACTTGATCGCGGCATGCATCCCCGGGTGAGGTGTACTGGAGTACTCCACTCTTCGCTCGACCTCTCTATCTACCAGCTCCGGCTGGGAAACCCCTCTCCTTGCCTCGTACAGGGCGGCTGCCTCCTGTATGCGGAGGTCAAGTGGCAGAATTCCAGCCAGAACCAGCGCTGAGTGAAGAGAGACCGTACGATATGCCCCGCACAATTTTTGGGCAAAACCCCTCTGGACAGCATTTAGGTGGCGTTGAACTCCCAGCTTTTTCGACGCCGAGGACCAGGCGCCAGCAGCGTAAGTAATGATGGGCTCCACCGTGGCGGTGTATATGATCCGGACTATTTCCGGGTTGAGACCCCAGCTCACTTTAGCGGCTCTTGACAGCTGGTTGTAGACGCCAAGTGCCTTCTTACATACGTTGGCCGTATGGCTGTTAAAGGTCAACTTGGCGTCCACTGTGAGCCCCAAGATCTTCATCTCCGAGGACATTTCAGGTGCGGCGTGTCATATTTAAGTTTTCTGGTGAGTACCATTGCGCACGTTTTGTGTGGCGCGAACCTAAGCTTATTCATGACACCCCACCTCTGAACATGTTCGAGTGCGACATTGGCCTGTCCTTGGATTTCCAGGGCTGTCTCCCCCGAAAACACCAGCACCACATCATCAGCGAAAGCCTGGCAATAGTTGCCTCGCTGCGTTAGACTCTCCAGTAATGGGTTCAAGACGAGATTCCATAGAATGGGGCCACCTATGGATCCTTGGACACACCCTTTGTTGGTAGTTTTGGCGAACTCATGGCCAGCATACCTTACCCGGACCTTACGGTCGCTTAGGTAGCTGGCTATCATCCTCCTGAGATTCACCGGGATCTTCTCCTCCGCCAGTCTGACCTTTATGGCTGGCCACCACGCGCTGTCAAAGGCTCCCTCTATGTCCAGCGAGACCATCGTTATGAGCTTCTTCTCTTGAAGTTTGCCTCTCACGTGGGCTAGCAGGTCATAGAGGGCGTCTTCCGTGCTTCGCTTTGGCATGAAGCCATACTGGCGAGGACTTATCCGGGGCGCCAAGTACCAAACCAAACTTTTCACCACCATTTTCTCCAGAATTTTACCCATCAGTGGTAACAGTCCAATTGGCCTATAGGACTTAGGACTGGTGTAATTGTCCTTCCCTGGCTTTCTCAGCACAATCACAGTAGCCTCTTTCCAAGATGTGGGAAAGTGCGTCAGTTGCCAGCACTTGTTAATTAGAGCCAGGTGCAGCTCCACGTCCTGCGATATTACCCGCTGGCAGATGTCGGCTGTGAAGCCGTCTACTCCGGGTGCCTTCTTGGGGTTAAAACTCTCCATCGCGGCCCTGAGCTCCTCTGTCGTAAACTCTGGGTCATGGATATCATCATGGCACCAGTCGTTTACTCGGTCTGCAAGAGCCCTGATCCGACGATGGTCTGGAGTATCCTCCTCTTCTGCGTCCTCCGGGTAGAATGTTTCTGCCAGTATCTTCGCAGAACCTTCCTGGCCCGCATCCTTCCCGTTCCACACCAGTGGCAGATCTTCTTGCCTCTTTGTGGTGTTCTTTATCACTCGATAAATTTCCTCCCAAACCCCTTCCCTGTTTTGTCTCTCGCAGAATCCCTTCCAACTCTTTGTGATGCGTTTTTTAACCTCTAATTCGTACTCCTCTTTCTTTTCTAGGGACAACGCGACCACACCTTCTCTACACGACGGCGCAGCACATCGAATCCTTCTCTTCCTAGTGGCGACATCGTGCTTCATAGCTTCGAGTTCTTCGGACCACCACGGCATAGTAAGTGTTTGGTTTTCTTTCTTCTTTGGGATAGCTTCATTACATGCTTTGTCTATTACTATTGTGTATTTTTCAATTATTTTGTCTAAACTTTCTTTGCTATTTATTTGCTCTAACTGTACTTTATTAATTTTGTGTTCTATTTTTAATTGGTCCATTTTTTCATAAAAACGTTCCCAATTAGCTTTTTTTGTATTAAATTTCCTCGTCGTTCTTTTAATTTGCATGCCTTTCCCTTTTTTTTAGTTTGATTTTAATAATTATGCCGCTATGGTTCGAGCTCGTTAAGTCTTCAGCTACCGTCCACTCGTCCACCAAGTCGAGCAAGTCCTCCGTGCACATAGTCACGTCAACGCGGCTTGTCAGTCTACGTCCACCTCTGACTGTATCGAAGGTGGGTTTGTTTCCGCAGTTGAGCACCTGAAGATCTAGCTCTCCGATCATTCCCGCCAGGTCGTCACCTCTATCGTCGATAGTACTACTCCCCCATCACGGGCTTTTGGCGTTGGCATCTCCTCCAACGATGGCTTTCTTGGGCTTAAGCTCTCTTATCGCAGTTTTTAGGTGGTCCAAGTATGGCCCAATGGGTTGGTCAGGGTCAAAGTAGTACGAGACGGCGAGAATCTCCCAGGCGCTTGTTCGCAGCTTCACCACCACGATGTTGTTGGTGGTGAATTTCGAACACTGTATGACGTCGATGTCATGGTTGTACACGACAATCGCTGCCTTTACAGTGCCACCAGCGCTATTCGAGTTCTGGTAGACTCTAGCCCCCTCGTACGACTTCATTGCCTTTATGCCTCCCACATACGGCTCCTGGACCAGCGCGATGGCTACTTTCCGCTTCATAGCCTCGAGCATAAGCTCGTTGATTGCCAGTTGTTTGCGCTGGAGGTTGGCTTGTGCCACGACATACACCTGCTCAGCTGCCGCTCGTGTAACCCCCGGGACAACTTTAGCAATAAGCTATTGCGGTTCGCGCTAATGCATCCCATTTCCTTCGCACCGGGCATTCTTGGCTATAGACCGCGTGGCTTGTGTCATCGTGTTTTTCTTTAACACAGTTCCTGCACGTCGGCCTATCGCCTGTTGCCAGCCCGGTACAGTCAGCCTTGAGATGTGGCCCCCCGCAATAATTGCATAGATCCACAGGCTCCGTACACAGCTTTCGGCCATGCCCATACGCCAAACACTTTGTGCACTGTATTAGCGGTGTTTGGTCCTGAACTCTCACGCACTGCAGGTCAATGTATATTCTGCCAGCCGTGGTGAGTCTCTGCCACAGCTTCGGTGTCACCTGTAAGACGACATGGCTCTCCAGCGAGTTCCGTGCCCTCCTTCGGTACTTCACTGTGGCAGTCGCCTCCTCGACTGTCAGGTCTTCCAGCAGGCGGGCGTTCTGAACCTTTATGGCAGTCAATATGTCCTCATCGCTATTGTAGGACAAGAGGTCCTTAATAATTACGAGTGTGTTTCGGTTTCTTGCTTCCTCCACTTTAAGGTTTTTATCCTTTTTCAGCTCGGCTGTCGTTTTTGCCATTTCTTCCTTGCTATTAAAGCTAAGGATAACCCTCTTGTCCTTGACTTTTTGGACCCTCTCGATCTGCAAGCCGCTCCTCTTTGCATCCAGTGCCTGTTTCACTCTTCCCACTACCTCTGTACTGGTGTCCATTGTGACATCGGACGACACAATGACGGAGTGTTTTGGTTTTTGACCCCAGGTGTTTTGGGGTGCGATCAGGGTTTCCGCATAAGTAGAAGCTCTCCCTTTGATCTCAGAGACCATTCTTCCCATTTCTTGGGTGGTCTCTTCGAGCGCACGAATCTCTTTCTAAATTTCTTCGTCACTGTGTCGTTCTCTGTCCCGTGTGTCTTGTGCCTCCCTTTGTTCCTGCATTGCCACCTGCAGCTGTTTGATCATCTGGTTGCCCTCCTTCACTATCCGAGTTTGCTCTTCTAGTGCGGAGCGCATCCAGGCGATACTGTCCAGGTCATCCCCATTCTCCTTTCTTTTCTGACCCTCATTTCCCCCCCCGTTGATTTTGACCACAATCTTTTGTTCGGTCCGCCTCTTTTACCAACTGGTACAACCGGTCTATCGCCGCTGTAACCTCCTTCTTAATTTCGGCTTTGAGGTTTCGCGAGTTGTTAAGGTGGAGTTTTGCCTTATTCAGGCATGCTCTCGCCTCTGCAGTGATGCTGGGGTAACCAGTCCCTGCCTGCTTTGCGGGTATTTCACCACCTGTCAGGACACGGCGCGCCTCTATATTACTGGAGGTTTCGCGTGATGTTCCTGGAGTGGCGTCGCTCTTTGGGTTGGCCGTAGACTTGACCTGGAGCATTGCTTTCCCGGCCTCCCAGTCCCCGATGCTTCGCCTTACGCTGAGAAGCGGAGGTTCAGTACTTTCTGCAGAACGTGGCGAGCCTTTCAAGCCCGATGAACTCGCGTCCGTCTTTGCTGGTGTGCGGTACATGGTGGAGGAGTGTGCGAAGGTAAGATTCATATGCCAGAGGGCACTAGCGATATTTCCGTATACCTGTATAGAGGGGATAGGCAAGAAAATACAATGAAATGATAAAAATATTTATATGGCTATTCCAATAGAGAATTAACCATATATAGTCAAAGTCCAAAACATGCAAGCTCAAATGCAATGTCAGATTAAAATCTTAGATACATGTGTAATACACGTTCCAATTCAGTTCCTGTCACTGCGCAATTGAACAGGTAACGTTATCAAGCAAAAAACGCAAAAATAATTATTTCGCAGTAATGGTTCGGTTTCCCCTATATACTAGTCAATGAAAAAAGGGTGGGTGGGCGGCGCGGGCTAGCTAGCTATAGCGTTTTCAGAATTTAGCCAGGAACAAAAATGTGCAATTTTTTGCAGTTCTATGCGAGGCAGACGCACGTTTGAGGCGTCTGGAGACGCGTCTCGGCGCGGGCCAGCTAGCTATAGCGTTTTTAGAATTTAGCCAGGAACAAAAATGTGCAATTTTTTGCAGTTCTATGCGAGCCAGATGCACGTTTGAGGCGTCTGGAGACGCGTCTCGGCGCGGGCCAGCTAGCTATAGCGTTTTTAGAATTTAGCCAGGAATAAAAATGTGCAATTTTTTGCAGTTCTATGCGAGCCAGACGCACGTTTGAGGCGTCTGGAGACGCGTCTCCGCGCGGGCCAGCCAGCTATAGCGTTTTTAGAATTTAGCCAGGATCAAAAATGTGCAATTTTTTGCAGTTCTATGCGAGCCAGACGCACGTTTGAGGCGTCTGGAGACGCGTCTCGGCGCGGGCCAGCTAGCTATAGCGTTTTTAGAATTTAGCCAGGAACAAAAATGTGCAATTTTTTGCAGTTCTATGCGAGCCAGACGCACGTTTGAGGCGTCTGGAGACGCGTCTCGGCGCGGGCCAGCTAGCTATAGCGTTTTTAGAATTTAGCCAGGAAACAAAAATGTGCAATTTTTTGCAGTTCTATGCGAGCCAGACGCACGTTTGAGGCGTCTGGAGGCGCGTCTCGGCGCAGGACAGCTAGCTATAGCGTTTTTAGAATTTAGCCAGGAACAAAAATGTGCAATTTTTTGCAGTTCTATGCGAGCCAGACGCACGTTTGACGCGTCTGGACACGCGTCTCGGCGCGGGCCAGCTAGCTAAAGCGTTTTTAGAATTTAGCCAGGAACAAGAAAGTGCAATTTTTTGCAGTTTTATGCGAGCCAGACGCACGTTTGAGGCGTCTGGAGACGCGTCTCGGCGCGGGCCAGCTAGCTATATCGTTTTTAGAATTTAGCCAGAAACAAAAATGTGCAATTTTTTGCAGTTCTATGCGAGCCAGACGCACGTTTGAGGCGTCTGGAGACGCGTCTCGGCGCGGGCCAGCCAGCTATAGCGTTTTTAGAATTTAGCCAGGAACAAAAATGTGCAATTTTTTGCAGTTCTATGCGAGCCAGACGCACGTTTGAGGCGTCTGGAGACGCGTCTCGGCGCGGGCCAGCTAGCTATAGCGTGTTTAGAATTTAGCCAGGAACAAAAATGTGCAATTTTTTGCAGTTCTATGCGAGCCAGCCGCACGTTTGAGGCGTCTGGAGACGCGTCTCGGCGCGGGCCAGCTAGCTATAACGTTTTTAGAATTTAGCCAGGAACAACAATGTGCAATTTTTTGCAGTTCTATGCGAGCCAGACGCACGTTTGAGGCGTCTGGAGACGCGTCTCGGCGCGGGCCAGTTAGCTATAGCGTTTTTAGAATTTAGCCAGGTCCAAAAATGTGCAATTTTTTGCAGTTCTATGCGAGCCAGACGCACGTTTGAGGCGTCTGGAGACGCGTCTCGGCGCGGGACAGCTAGCTATAGCGTTTTTAGAATTTAGCCAGGGAAAAAATGTGCAATTTTTTGCAGTTCTATGCGAGCCAGACGCACGTTTGAGGCGTCTGGAGACGCGTCTCGGCGCGGGCCAGCCAGCTATAGCGATTTTAGAATTTAGCAAGGAACAAAAATGTGCAATTTTTTGCAGTTCTATGCGAGCCAGCCGCACGTTTGAGGCGTCTGGAGACGCGTCTCGGCGCGGGCCAGCTAGCTATAGCGTTTTTAGAATTTTGCCAGGAACAAAAATGTGCAATTTTTTGCAGGTCTATGCGAGCCAGACGCACGTTTGAGGCGTCTGGAGACGCGTCTCGGCGCAGGACAGCTAGCTATAGCGTTTTAGAATTTAGCCAGGGAAAAAATGTGCAATTTTTTGCAGTTCTATGCGAGCCAGACGCACGTTTGAGGCGTCTGGAGACGCGTCTCGGCGCGGGCCAGCTAGCTTTAGCGTTTTTAGAATTTAGCCAGGAACAAAAATGTGCAATTTTTTGCAGTTCTATGCGAGCCAGACGCACGTGTGAGGCGTCTGGAGACGCGTCTCGGCGCGGGCCAGCTAGCTATAGCGTTTTTAGAATTTAGCCAGGAACAAAAATGTGCAATTTTTTGCAGTTCTATGCGAGCCAGCCGCACGTTTGAGGCGTCTGGAGACGCGTCTCGGCGCGGGCCAGCTAGCTATAGCGTTTTTAGAATTTAGCCAGGAACAAAAATGTGCAATTCTTTGCAGTTCTATGCGAGCCAGACGCACGTTTGAGGCGTCTGGAGACGCGTCTCGGCGCGGGCCAGCTAGCTATAGCGTGTTTAGAATTTAGCCAGGAACAAAAATGTGCAATTTTTTGCAGTTCTATGCGAGCCAGCCGCACGTTTGAGGCGTCTGGAGACGCGTCTCGGCGCGGGCCAGCTAGCTATAACGTTTTTAGAATTTAGCCAGGAACAACAATGTGCAATTTTTTGCAGTTCTATGCGAGCCAGACGCACGTTTGAGGCGTCTGGAGACGCGTCTCGGCGCGGGCCAGTTAGCTATAGCGTTTTTAGAATTTAGCCAGGTCCAAAAATGTGCAATTTTTTGCAGTTCTATGCGAGCCAGACGCACGTTTGAGGCGTCTGGAGACGCGTCTCGGCGCGGGACAGCTAGCTATAGCGTTTTTAGAATTTAGCCAGGAACAAAAATGTGCAATTTTTTGCAGTTCTATGCGAGCCAGACGCACGTTTGAGGCGTCTGGAGACGCGTTTCGGCGCGGGCCAGCCAGCTATAGCGATTTTAGAATTTAGCAAGGAACAAAAATGTGCAATTTTTTGCAGTTCTATGCGAGCCAGCCGCACGTTTGAGGCGTCTGGAGACGCGTCTCGGCGCGGGCCAGCTAGCTATAGCGTTTTTAGAATTTTGCCAGGAACAAAAATGTGCAATTTTTTGCAGGTCTATGCGAGCCAGACGCACGTTTGAGGCGTCTGGAGACGCGTCTCGGCGCAGGACAGCTAGCTATAGCGTTTTAGAATTTAGCCAGGGAAAAAATGTGCAATTTTTTGCAGTTCTATACGAGCCAGACGCACGTTTGAGGCGTCTGGAGACGCGTCTCGGCGCGGGCCAGCTAGCTTTAGCGTTTTTAGAATTTAGCCAGGAACAAAAATGTGCAATTTTTTGCAGTTCTATGCGAGCCAGACGCACGTGTGAGGCGTCTGGAGACGCGTCTCGGCGCGGGCCAGCTAGCTATAACGTTTTTAGAATTTAGCCAGGAACAACAATGTGCAATTTTTTGCAGTTCTATGCGAGCCAGACGCACGTTTGAGGCGTCTGGAGACGCGTCTCGGCGCGGGCCAGTTAGCTATAGCGTTTTTAGAATTTAGCCAGGTCCAAAAATGTGCAATTTTTTGCAGTTCTATGCGAGCCAGACGCACGTTTGAGGCGTCTGGAGACGCGTCTCGGCGCGGGACAGCTAGCTATAGCGTTTTTAGAATTTAGCCAGGGAAAAAATGTGCAATTTTTTGCAGTTCTATGCGAGCCAGACGCACGTTTGAGGCGTCTGGAGACGCGTCTCGGCGCGGGCCAGCCAGCTATAGCGATTTTAGAATTTAGCAAGGAACAAAAATGTGCAATTTTTTGCAGTTCTATGCGAGCCAGCCGCACGTTTGAGGCGTCTGGAGACGCGTCTCGGCGCGGGCCAGCTAGCTATAGCGTTTTTAGAATTTTGCCAGGAACAAAAATGTGCAATTTTTTGCAGGTCTATGCGAGCCAGACGCACGTTTGAGGCGTCTGGAGACGCGTCTCGGCGCAGGACAGCTAGCTATAGCGTTTTAGAATTTAGCCAGGGAAAAAATGTGCAATTTTTTGCAGTTTTATGCGAGCCAGACGCACGTTTGAGGCGTCTGGAGACGCGTCTCGGCGCGGGCCAGCTAGCTATATCGTTTTTAGAATTTAGCCAGAAACAATAATGTGCAATTTTTTGCAGTTCTATGCGAGCCAGACGCACGTTTGAGGCGTCTGGAGACGCGTCTCGGCGCGGGCCAGCCAGCTATAGCGTTTTTAGAATTTAGCCAGGAACAAAAATGTGCAATTTTTTGCAGTTCTATGCGAGCCAGACGCACGTTTGAGGCGTCTGGAGACGCGTCTCGGCGCGGGCCAGCTAGCTATAGCGTGTTTAGAATTTAGCCAGGAACAAAAATGTGCAATTTTTTGCAGTTCTATGCGAGCCAGCCGCACGTTTGAGGCGTCTGGAGACGCGTCTCGGCGCGGGCCAGCTAGCTATAGCGTTTTTAGAATTTAGCCAGGAACAACAATGTGCAATTTTTTGCAGTTCTATGCGAGCCAGACGCACGTTTGAGGCGTCTGGAGACGCGTCTCGGCGCGGGCCAGTTAGCTATAGCGTTTTTAGAATTTAGCCAGGAACAAAAATGTGCAATTTTTTGCAGTTCTATGCGAGCCAGACGCACGTTTGAGGCGTCTGGAGACGCGTCTCGGCGCGGGACAGCTAGCTATAGCGTTTTTAGAATTTAGCCAGGGAAAAAATGTGCAATTTTTTGCAGTTCTATGCGAGCCAGACGCACGTTTGAGGCGTCTGGAGACGCGTCTCGGCGCGGGCCAGCTAGCTATAGCGTTTTTAGAATTTAGCCAGGAACAAAAATGTGCAATTTTTTGCAGTTCTATGCGAGCCAGCCGCACGTTTGAGGCGTCTGGAGACGCGTCTCGGCGCGGGCCAGCTAGCTATAGCGTTTTTAGAATTTAGCCAGGAACAAAAATGTGCAATTTTTTGCAGTTCTATGCGAGCCAGACGCACGTTTGAGGCGTCTGGAGACGCGTCTCGGCGCGGGCCAGCTAGCTATAGCGTTTTTAGAATTTAGCCAGGAACAAAAATGTGCAATTTTTTGCAGTTCTATGCGAGCCAGACGCACGTTTGAGGCGTCTGGAGACGCGTCTCGGCGCGGGACAGCTAGCTATAGCGTTTTTAGAATTTAGCCAGGGAAAAAATGTGCAATTTTTTGCAGTTCTATGCGAGCCAGACGCACGTTTGAGGCGTCTGGAGACGCGTCTCGGCGCGGGCCAGCTAGCTATAGCGTTTTTAGAATTTAGCCAGGAACAAAAATGTGCAATTTTTTGCAGTTCTATGCGAGCCAGCCGCACGTTTGAGGCGTCTGGAGACGCGTCTCGGCGCGGGCCAGCTAGCTATAGCGTTTTTAGAATTTAGCCAGGAACAAAAATGTGCAATTTTTTGCAGTTCTATGCGAGCCAGACGCACGTTTGAGGCGTCTGGAGACGCGTCTCGGCGCGGGCCAGCTAGCTATAGCGTTTTTAGAATTTAGCCAGGAACAAAAATGTGCAATTTTTTGCAGTTCTATGCGAGCCAGAAGCACGTTTGAGGCGTCTGGAGACGCGTCTCGGTGCGGGCCAGCTAGCTATAGCGTTTTTAGAATTTAGCCAGAAACAAAAATGTGCAATTTTTTGCAGTTCTATGCGAGCCAGACGCACGTTTGAGGCGTCTGGAGACGCGTCTCGGCGCGGGCCGGCTAGCTATAGCGTTTTTAGAATTTAGCCAGGAACAAAAATGTGCAATTTTTTGCAGTTCTATGCGAGCCAGACGCACGTTTGAGGCGTCTGGAGACGCGTCTCGGCGCGGGCCAGCTAGCTATAGCGTTTTTAGAATTTAGCCAGGAACAAAAATGTGCAATTTTTTGCAGTTCTATGCGAGCCAGACGCACGTTTGAGGCGTCTGGAGACGCGTCTCGGCGCGGGCCAGCTAGCTATAGCGTTTTTAGAATTTAGCCAGGAACAACAATGTGCAATTTTTTGCAGTTCTATGCGAGCCAGACGCACGTTTGAGGCGTCTGGAGACGCGTCTCGGCGCGGGCCAGTTAGCTATAGCGTTTTTAGAATTTAGCCAGGAACAAAAATGTGCAATTTTTTGCAGTTCTATGCGAGCCAGACGCACGTTTGAGGCGTCTGGAGACGCGTCTCGGCGCGGGACAGCTAGCTATAGCGTTTTTAGAATTTAGCCAGGGAAAAAATGTGCAATTTTTTGCAGTTCTATGCGAGCCAGACGCACGTTTGAGGCGTCTGGAGACGCGTCTCGGCGCGGGCCAGCTAGCTATAGCGTTTTTAGAATTTAGCCAGGAACAAAAATGTGCAATTTTTTGCAGTTCTATGCGAGCCAGCCGCACGTTTGAGGCGTCTGGAGACGCGTCTCGGCGCGGGCCAGCTAGCTATAGCGTTTTTAGAATTTAGCCAGGAACAAAAATGTGCAATTTTTTGCAGTTCTATGCGAGCCAGACGCACGTTTGAGGCGTCTGGAGACGCGTCTCGGCGCGGGCCAGCTAGCTATAGCGTTTTTAGAATTTAGCCAGGAACAAAAATGTGCAATTTTTTGCAGTTCTATGCGAGCCAGACGCACGTTTGAGGCGTCTGGAGACGCGTCTCGGCGCGGGACAGCTAGCTATAGCGTTTTTAGAATTTAGCCAGGGAAAAAATGTGCAATTTTTTGCAGTTCTATGCGAGCCAGACGCACGTTTGAGGCGTCTGGAGACGCGTCTCGGCGCGGGCCAGCTAGCTATAGCGTTTTTAGAATTTAGCCAGGAACAAAAATGTGCAATTTTTTGCAGTTCTATGCGAGCCAGCCGCACGTTTGAGGCGTCTGGAGACGCGTCTCGGCGCGGGCCAGCTAGCTATAGCGTTTTTAGAATTTAGCCAGGAACAAAAATGTGCAATTTTTTGCAGTTCTATGCGAGCCAGACGCACGTTTGAGGCGTCTGGAGACGCGTCTCGGCGCGGGCCAGCTAGCTATAGCGTTTTTAGAATTTAGCCAGGAACAAAAATGTGCAATTTTTTGCAGTTCTATGCGAGCCAGAAGCACGTTTGAGGCGTCTGGAGACGCGTCTCGGTGCGGGCCAGCTAGCTATAGCGTTTTTAGAATTTAGCCAGAAACAAAAATGTGCAATTTTTTGCAGTTCTATGCGAGCCAGACGCACGTTTGAGGCGTCTGGAGACGCGTCTCGGCGCGGGCCGGCTAGCTATAGCGTTTTTAGAATTTAGCCAGGAACAAAAATGTGCAATTTTTTGCAGTTCTATGCGAGCCAGACGCACGTTTGAGGCGTCTGGAGACGCGTCTCGGCGCGGGCCAGCTAGCTATAGCGTTTTTAGAATTTAGCCAGGAACAAAAATGTGCAATTTTTTGCAGTTCTATGCGAGCCAGACGCACGTTTGAGGCGTCTGGAGACGCGTCTCGGCGCGGGCCAGCTAGCTATAGCGTTTTTAGAATTTAGCCAGGAACAAAAATGTGCAATTTTTTGCAGTTCTATGCGAGCCAGACGCACGTTTGAGGCGTCTGGAGACGCGTCTCGGCGCGGGCCAGCTAGCTATAGCGTTTTTAGAATTTAGCCAGGAACAAAAATGTGCAATTTTTTGCAGTTCTATGCGAGCCAGACGCACGTTTGAGGCGTCTGGAGACGCGTCTCGGCGCGGGCCAGCTAGCTATAGCGTTTTTAGAATTTAGCCAGGAACAAAAATGTGCAATTTTTTGCAGTTCTATGCGAGCCAGACGCACGTTTGAGGCGTCTGGAGACGCGTCTCGGCGCGGGCCAGGTAGCTATAGCGTTTTTAGAATTTAGCCAGGAACAAAAATGTGCAATTTTTTGCAGTTCTATGCGAGCCAGACGCACGTTTGAGGCGTCTGGAGACGCGTCTCGGCGCGGGCCAGCTAGCTATAGCGTTTTTAGAATTTAGCCAGGAACAAAAATGTGCAATTTTTTGCAGTTCTATGCGAGCCAGCCGCACTTTAGAGGCGTCTGGAGACGCGTCTCGGCGCGGGCCAGCTAGCTATAGCGTTTTTAGAATTTAGCCAGGAACAAAAATGTGCAATTTTTTGCAGTTCTATGCGAGCCAGACGCACGTTTGAGGCGTCTGGAGACGCGTCTCGGCGCGGGCCAGCTAGCTATAGCGTTTTTAGAATTTAGTCAGGAACAAAAATGTGCAATTTTTTGCAGTTCTATGCGAGCCAGACGCACGTTTGAGGCGTCTGGAGACGCGTCTCGGCGCGGGCCAGCTAGCTATAGCGTTTTTAGAATTTAGCCAGGGAAAAAATGTGCAATTTTTTGCAGTTCTATGCGAGCCAGACGCACGTTTGAGGCGTCTAGAGACGCGTCTCGGCGCGGGCCAGCTAGCTATAGCGTTTTTAGAATTTAGCCAGGAACAAAAATGTGCAATTTTTTGCAGTTCTATGCGAGCCAGACGCACGTTTGAGGCGTCTGGAGACGCGTCTCGGCGCGGGCCAGCTAGCTATAGCGTTTTTAGAATTTAGCCAGGAACAAAAATGTGCAATGTTTTGCAGTTCTTTGCGAGCCAGACGCACGTTTGAGGCGTCTGGAGACGCGTCTCGGCGCGGGCCAGCTAGCTATAGCGTTTTTAGACTTTAGCCAGGGAAAAAATGTGCAATTTTTTGCAGTTCTATGCGAGCCAAACACACGTTTGAGGCGTCTGGAGACGCGTCTCGGCGCGGGCCAGCTAGCTATAGCGTTTTTAGAATTTAGCAAGGGACAAAAATGTGCAATTTTTTTGCAGTTCTATGCGAGCCAGACGCACGTTTGAGGCGTCTGGAGACGCGTCTCGGCGCGGGCCAGCTAGCTATAGCGTTTTTAGAATTTAGCCAGGAACAAAAATGTGCAATTTTTTGCAGTTCTATGCGAGCCAGACGCACGTTTGAGGCGTCTGGAGACGCGTCTCGGCGCGGGCCAGCTAGCTATAGCGTTTTTAGAATTTAGCCAGGAACAAAAATGTGCAATTTTTTGCAGTTCTATGCGAGCCAGACGCACGTTTGAGGCGTCTGGAGACGCGTCTCGGCGCGGGCCAGCTAGCTATAGCGTTTTTAGAATTTAGCCAGGAACAAAAATGTGCAATTTTTTGCAGTTCTATGCGAGCCAGACGCACGTTTGAGGCGTCTGGAGACGTGTCTTGGCGCGGGCCAGCTAGCTATAGCGTTTTTAGAATTTAGCCAGAAACAAAAATGTGCAATTTTTTGCAGTTCTATGCGAGCCAGACGCACGTTTGAGGCGTCTGGAGACGCGTCTCGGCGCGGGCCAGCTAGCTATAGCGTTTTTAGAATTTTGCCAGGAACAAAAATGTGCAATTTTTTGCAGGTCTATGCGAGCCAGACGCACGTTTGAGGCGTCTGGAGACGCGTCTCGGCGCAGGACAGCTAGCTATAGCGTTTTTAGAATTTAGCCAGGGAAAAAATGTGCAATTTTTTGCAGTTCTATGCGAGCCAGACGCACGTTTGAGGCGTCTGGAGACGCGTCTCGGCGCGGGCCAGCTAGCTTTAGCGTTTTTAGAATTTAGCCAGGGACAAAAATGTGCAATTTTTTTGCAGTTCTATGCGAGCCAGACGCACGTTTGAGGCGTCTGGAAACGCGTCTCGGCGCGGGCCAGCTAGCTATAGCGTTTTTAGAATTTAGCCAGGGACAAAAAAGTGCAATTTTTTTGCAGTTCTATGCGAGCCAGACGCACGTTTGAGGCGTCTGGAGACGCGTCTCGGCGCGGGCCAGCTAGCTATAGCGTTTTTAGAATTTAGCCAGGAACAAAAATGTGCAATTTTTTGCAGTTCTATGCGAGCCAGACGCACGTTTGAGGCGTCTGGAGACGCGTCTCGGCGCGGGCCAGCTAGCTATAGCGTTTTTAGAATTTAGCCAGGAACAAAAATGTGCAATTTTTTGCAGTTCTATGCGAGCCAGACGCACGTGTGAGGCGTCTGGAGACGCGTCTCGGCGCGGGCCAGCTAGCTATAGCGTTTTTAGAATTTAGCCAGGAACAAAAATGTGCAATTTTTTGCAGTTCTATGCGAGCCAGCCGCACGTTTGAGGCGTCTGGAGACGCGTCTCGGCGCGGGCCAGCTAGCTATAGCGTTTTTAGAATTTAGCCAGGAACAAAAATGTGCAATTTTTTGCAGTTCTATGCGAGCCAGACGCACGTTTGAGGCGTCTGGAGACGCGTCTCGGCGCGGGCCAGCTAGCTATAGCGTTTTTAGAATTTAGCCAGGAACAAAAATGTGCAATTTTTTGCAGTTCTATGCGAGCCAGACGCACGTTTGAGGCGTCTGGAGACGCGTCTCGGCGCGGGCCAGCTAGCTATAGCGTTTTTAGAATTTAGCCAGGAACAAAAATGTGCAATTTTTTGCAGGTCTATGCGAGCCAGACGCACGTTTAAGGCGTCTGGAGACGCGTCTCGGCGCGGGCCAGCTAGCTATAGCGTTTTCAGAATTTAGCCAGGAACAAAAATGTGCAATTTTTTGCAGTTCTATGCGAGCCAGACGCACGTTAGAGGCATCTGGAGACGCGTCTCGGCGCGGGCCAGCTAGGTATAGTGTTTTTAGAATTTAGCCAGGAACAAAAATGTGCAATTTTTTGCAGTTCTATGCGAGCCAGCCGCACGTTTGAGGCGTCTGGAGACGCGTCTCGGCGCGGGCCAGCTAGCTATAGCGTTTTTAGAATTTAGCCAGGAACAAAAATGTGCAATTTTTTGTAGTTCTATGCGAGCCAGACGCGTCTCGGCGCGGGCCAGCTAGCTATAGCGTTTTTAGAATTTAGCCAGGAACAAAAATGTGCAATTTTTTGCAGTTCTATGCGAGCCAGACGCACGTGTGAGGCGTCTGGAGACGCGTCTCGGCGCGGGCCAGCTAGCTATAGCGTTTTTAGAATTTAGCCAGGAACAAAAATGTGCAATTTTTTGCAGTTCTATGCGAGCCAGCCGCACGTTTGAGGCGTCTGGAGACGCGTCTCGGCGCGGGCCAGCTAGCTATAGCGTTTTTAGAATTTAGCCAGGAACAAAAATGTGCAATTTTTTGCAGGTCTATGCGAGCCAGACGCACGTTTGAGGCGTCTGGAGACGCGTCTCGGCGCAGGACAGCTAGCTATAGCGTTTTTAGAATTTAGCCAGGGAAAAAATGTGCAATTTTTTGCAGTTCTATGCGAGCCAGACGCACGTTTGAGGCGTCTGGAGACGCGTCTCGGCGCGGGCCAGCTAGCTTTAGCGTTTTTAGAATTTAGCCAGGGACAAAAATGTGCAATTTTTTTGCAGTTCTATGCGAGCCAGACGCACGTTTGAGGCGTCTGGAAACGCGTCTCGGCGCGGGCCAGCTAGCTATAGCGTTTTTAGAATTTAGCCAGGGACAAAAATGTGCAATTTTTTTGCAGTTCTATGCGAGCCAGACGCACGTTTGAGGCGTCTGGAGACGCGTCTCGGCGCGGGCCAGCTAGCTATAGCGTTTTTAGAATTTAGCCAGGAACAAAAATGTGCAATTTTTTGCAGTTCTATGCGAGCCAGACGCACGTTTGAGGCGTCTGGAGACGCGTCTCGGCGCGGGCCAGCTAGCTATAGCGTTTTTAGAATTTAGCCAGGAACAAAAATGTGCAATTTTTTGCAGTTCTATGCGAGCCAGACGCACGTTTGAGGCGTCTGGAGACGCGTCTCGGCGCGGGCCAGCTAGCTATAGCGTTTTTAGAATTTAGCCAGGAACAAAAATGTGCAATTTTTTGCAGTTCTATGCGAGCCAGACGCACGTTTGAGGCGTCTGGAGACGTGTCTTGGCGCGGGCCAGCTAGCTATAGCGTTTTTAGAATTTAGCCAGGAACAAAAATGTGCAATTTTTTGCAGTTCTATGCGAGCCAGACGCACGTTTGAGGCGTCTGGAGACGCGTCTCGGCGCGGGCCAGCTAGCTATAGCGTTTGTAGAATTTTGCCAGGAACAAAAATGTGCAATTTTTTGCAGGTCTATGCGAGCCAGACGCACGTTTGAGGCGTCTGGAGACGCGTCTCGGCGCAGGACAGCTAGCTATAGCGTTTTTAGAATTTAGCCAGGGAAAAAATGTGCAATTTTTTGCAGTTCTATGCGAGCCAGACGCACGTTTGAGGCGTCTGGAGACGCGTCTCGGCGCGGGCCAGCTAGCTTTAGCGTTTTTAGAATTTAGCCAGGGACAAAAATGTGCAATTTTTTTGCAGTTCTATGCGAGCCAGACGCACGTTTGAGGCGTCTGGAAACGCGTCTCGGCGCGGGCCAGCTAGCTATAGCGTTTTTAGAATTTAGCCAGGGACAAAAAAGTGCAATTTTTTTGCAGTTCTATGCGAGCCAGACGCACGTTTGAGGCGTCTGGAGACGCGTCTCGGCGCGGGCCAGCTAGCTATAGCGTTTTTAGAATTTAGCCAGGAACAAAAATGTGCAATTTTTTGCAGTTCTATGCGAGCCAGACGCACGTTTGAGGCGTCTGGAGACGCGTCTCGGCGCGGGCCAGCTAGCTATAGCGTTTTTAGAATTTAGCCAGGAACAAAAATGTGCAATTTTTTGCAGTTCTATGCGAGCCAGACGCACGTTTGAGGCGTCTGGAGACGCGTCTCGGCGCGGGCCAGCTAGCTTTAGCGTTTTTAGAATTTAGCCAGGGACAAAAAAGTGCAATTTTTTTGCAGTTCTATGCGAGCCAGACGCACGTTTGAGGCGTCTGGAGACGCGTCTCGGCGCGGGCCAGCTAGCTATAGCGTTTTTAGAATTTAGCCAGGAACAAAAATGTGCAATTTTTTGCAGTTCTATGCGAGCCAGACGCACGTTTGAGGCGTCTGGAGACGCGTCTCGGCGCGGGCCAGCTAGCTATAGCGTTTTTAGAATTTAGCCAGGAACAAAAATGTGCAATTTTTTGCAGTTCTATGCGAGCCAGACGCACGTTTGAGGCGTCTGGAGATGCGTCTCGGCGCGGGCCAGCTAGCTATAGCGTTTTTAGAATTTAGCCAAGAACAAAAATGTGCAATTTTTTGCAGTTCTATGCGAGCCAGACGCACGTTTGAGGCGTCTGGAGACGCGTCTCGGCGCGGGCCAGCTAGCTATAGCGTTTTTAGAATTTAGCCAGGAACAAAAATGTGCAATTTTTTGTAGTTCTATGCGAGCCAGACGCGTCTCGGCGCGGGCCAGCTAGCTATAGCGTTTTTAGAATTTAGCCAGGAACAAAAATGTGCAATTTTTTGCAGTTCTATGCGAGCCAGACGCACGTGTGAGGCGTCTGGAGACGCGTCTCGGCGCGGGCCAGCTAGCTATAGCGTTTTTAGAATTTAGCCAGGAACAAAAATGTGCAATTTTTTGCAGTTCTATGCGAGCCAGCCGCACGTTTGAGGCGTCTGGAGACGCGTCTCGGCGCGGGCCAGCTAGCTATAGCGTTTTTAGAATTTAGCCAGGAACAAAAATGTGCAATTTTTTGCAGGTCTATGCGAGCCAGACGCACGTTTGAGGCGTCTGGAGACGCGTCTCGGCGCAGGACAGCTAGCTATAGCGTTTTTAGAATTTAGCCAGGGAAAAAATGTGCAATTTTTTGCAGTTCTATGCGAGCCAGACGCACGTTTGAGGCGTCTGGAGACGCGTCTCGGCGCGGGCCAGCTAGCTTTAGCGTTTTTAGAATTTAGCCAGGGACAAAAATGTGCAATTTTTTTGCAGTTCTATGCGAGCCAGACGCACGTTTGAGGCGTCTGGAAACGCGTCTCGGCGCGGGCCAGCTAGCTATAGCGTTTTTAGAATTTAGCCAGGGACAAAAAAGTGCAATTTTTTTGCAGTTCTATGCGAGCCAGACGCACGTTTGAGGCGTCTGGAGACGCGTCTCGGCGCGGGCCAGCTAGCTATAGCGTTTTTAGAATTTAACCAGGAACAAAAATGTGCAATTTTTTGCAGTTCTATGCGAGCCAGACGCACGTTTGAGGCGTCTGGAGACGCGTCTCGGCGCGGGCCAGCTAGCTATAGCGTTTTTAGAATTTAGCCAGGAACAAAAATGTGCAATTTTTTGCAGTTCTATGCGAGCCAGACGCACGTTTGAGGCGTCTGGAGACGCGTCTCGGCGCGGGCCAGCTAGCTATAGCGTTTTTAGAATTTAGCCAGGAACAAAAATGTGCAATTTTTTGCAGTTCTATGCGAGCCAGACGCACGTTTGAGGCGTCTGGAGACGCGTCTCGGCGCGGGCCAGCTAGCTATAGCGTTTTTAGAATTTAGCCAGGAACAAAAATGTGCAATTTTTTGCAGTTCTATGCGAGCCAGACGCACGTTTGAGGCGTCTGGAGACGCGTCTCGGCGCGGGCCAGGTAGCTATAGCGTTTTTAGAATTTAGCCAGGAACAAAAATGTGCAATTTTTTGCAGTTCTATGCGAGCCAGACGCACGTTTGAGGCGTCTGGAGACGCGTCTCGGCGCGGGCCAGCTAGCTATAGCGTTTTTAGAATTTAGCCAGGAACAAAAATGTGCAATTTTTTGCAGTTCTATGCGAGCCAGCCGCACTTTAGAGGCGTCTGGAGACGCGTCTCGGCGCGGGCCAGCTAGCTATAGCGTTTTTAGAATTTAGCCAGGAACAAAAATGTGCAATTTTTTGCAGTTCTATGCGAGCCAGACGCACGTTTGAGGCGTCTGGAGACGCGTCTCGGCGCGGGCCAGCTAGCTATAGCGTTTTTAGAATTTAGCCAGGAACAAAAATGTGCAATTTTTTGCAGTTCTATGCGAGCCAGACGCACGTTTGAGGCGTCTGGAGACGCGTCTCGGCGCGGGCCAGCTAGCTATAGCGTTTTTAGAATTTAGCCAGGGAAAAAATGTGCAATTTTTTGCAGTTCTATGCGAGCCAGACGCACGTTTGAGGCGTCTAGAGACGCGTCTCGGCGCGGGCCAGCTAGCTATAGCGTTTTTAGAATTTAGCCAGGAACAAAAATGTGCAATTTTTTGCAGTTCTATGCGAGCCAGACGCACGTTTGAGGCGTCTGGAGACGCGTCTCGGCGCGGGCCAGCTAGCTATAGCGTTTTTAGAATTTAGCCAGGAACAAAAATGTGCAATGTTTTGCAGTTCTATGCGAGCCAGACGCACGTTTGAGGCGTCTGGAGACGCGTCTCGGCGCGGGCCAGCTAGCTATAGCGTTTTTAGACTTTAGCCAGGGAAAAAATGTGCAATTTTTTGCAGTTCTATGCGAGCCAAACACACGTTTGAGGCGTCTGGAGACGCGTCTCGGCGCGGGCCAGCTAGCTATAGCGTTTTTAGAATTTAGCAAGGGACAAAAATGTGCAATTTTTTTGCAGTTCTATGCGAGCCAGACGCACGTTTGAGGCGTCTGGAGACGCGTCTCGGCGCGGGCCAGCTAGCTATAGCGTTTTTAGAATTTAGCCAGGAACAAAAATGTGCAATTTTTTGCAGTTCTATGCGAGCCAGACGCACGTTTGAGGCGTCTGGAGACGCGTCTCGGCGCGGGCCAGCTAGCTATAGCGTTTTTAGAATTTAGCCAGGAGCAAAAATGTGCAATTTTTTGCAGTTCTATGCGAGCCAGACGCACGTTTGAGGCGTCTGGAGACGCGTCTCGGCGCGGGCCAGCTAGCTATAGCGTTTTTAGAATTTAGCCAGGAACAAAAATGTGCAATTTTTTGCAGTTCTATGCGAGCCAGACGCACGTTTGAGGCGTCTGGAGACGTGTCTTGGCGCGGGCCAGCTAGCTATAGCGTTTTTAGAATTTAGCCAGAAACAAAAATGTGCAATTTTTTGCAGTTCTATGCGAGCCAGACGCACGTTTGAGGCGTCTGGAGACGCGTCTCGGCGCGGGCCAGCTAGCTATAGCGTTTTTAGAATTTTGCCAGGAACAAAAATGTGCAATTTTTTGCAGGTCTATGCGAGCCAGACGCACGTTTGAGGCGTCTGGAGACGCGTCTCGGCGCAGGACAGCTAGCTATAGCGTTTTTAGAATTTAGCCAGGGAAAAAATGTGCAATTTTTTGCAGTTCTATGCGAGCCAGACGCACGTTTGAGGCGTCTGGAGACGCGTCTCGGCGCGGGCCAGCTAGCTTTAGCGTTTTTAGAATTTAGCCAGGGACAAAAATGTGCAATTTTTTTGCAGTTCTATGCGAGCCAGACGCACGTTTGAGGCGTCTGGAAACGCGTCTCGGCGCGGGCCAGCTAGCTATAGCGTTTTTAGAATTTAGCCAGGGACAAAAAAGTGCAATTTTTTTGCAGTTCTATGCGAGCCAGACGCACGTTTGAGGCGTCTGGAGACGCGTCTCGGCGCGGGCCAGCTAGCTATAGCGTTTTTAGAATTTAGCCAGGAACAAAAATGTGCAATTTTTTGCAGTTCTATGCGAGCCAGACGCACGTTTGAGGCGTCTGGAGACGCGTCTCGGCGCGGGCCAGCTAGCTATAGCGTTTTTAGAATTTAACCAGGAACAAAAATGTGCAATTTTTTGCAGTTCTATGCGAGCCAGACGCACGTGTGAGGCGTCTGGAGACGCGTCTCGGCGCGGGCCAGCTAGCTATAGCGTTTTTAGAATTTAGCCAGGAACAAAAATGTGCAATTTTTTGCAGTTCTATGCGAGCCAGCCGCACGTTTGAGGCGTCTGGAGACGCGTCTCGGCGCGGGCCAGCTAGCTATAGCGTTTTTAGAATTTAGCCAGGAACAAAAATGTGCAATTTTTTGCAGTTCTATGCGAGCCAGACGCACGTTTGAGGCGTCTGGAGACGCGTCTCGGCGCGGGCCAGCTAGCTATAGCGTTTTTAGAATTTAGCCAGGAACAAAAATGTGCAATTTTTTGCAGTTCTATGCGAGCCAGACGCACGTTTGAGGCGTCTGGAGACGCGTCTCGGCGCGGGCCAGCTAGCTATAGCGTTTTTAGAATTTAGCCAGGAACAAAAATGTGCAATTTTTTGCAGGTCTATGCGAGCCAGACGCACGTTTAAGGCGTCTGGAGACGCGTCTCGGCGCGGGCCAGCTAGCTATAGCGTTTTCAGAATTTAGCCAGGAACAAAAATGTGCAATTTTTTGCAGTTCTATGCGAGCCAGACGCACGTTAGAGGCATCTGGAGACGCGTCTCGGCGCGGGCCAGCTAGGTATAGCGTTTTTAGAATTTAGCCAGGAACAAAAATGTGCAATTTTTTGCAGTTCTATGCGAGCCAGCCGCACGTTTGAGGCGTCTGGAGACGCGTCTCGGCGCGGGCCAGCTAGCTATAGCGTTTTTAGAATTTAGCCAGGAACAAAAATGTGCAATTTTTTGTAGTTCTATGCGAGCCAGACGCGTCTCGGCGCGGGCCAGCTAGCTATAGCGTTTTTAGAATTTAGCCAGGAACAAAAATGTGCAATTTTTTGCAGTTCTATGCGAGCCAGACGCACGTGTGAGGCGTCTGGAGACGCGTCTCGGCGCGGGCCAGCTAGCTATAGCGTTTTTAGAATTTAGCCAGGAACAAAAATGTGCAATTTTTTGCAGTTCTATGCGAGCCAGCCGCACGTTTGAGGCGTCTGGAGACGCGTCTCGGCGCGGGCCAGCTAGCTATAGCGTTTTTAGAATTTAGCCAGGAACAAAAATGTGCAATTTTTTGCAGGTCTATGCGAGCCAGACGCACGTTTGAGGCGTCTGGAGACGCGTCTCGGCGCAGGACAGCTAGCTATAGCGTTTTTAGAATTTAGCCAGGGAAAAAATGTGCAATTTTTTGCAGTTCTATGCGAGCCAGACGCACGTTTGAGGCGTCTGGAGACGCGTCTCGGCGCGGGCCAGCTAGCTTTAGCGTTTTTAGAATTTAGCCAGGAACAAAAATGTGCAATTTTTTGCAGTTCTATGCGAGCCAGCCGCACGTTTGAGGCGTCTGGAGACGCGTCTCGGCGCGGGCCAGCTAGCTATAGCGTTTTTAGAATTTAGCCAGGAACAAAAATGTGCAATTCTTTGCAGTTCTATGCGAGCCAGACGCACGTTTGAGGCGTCTGGAGACGCGTCTCGGCGCGGGCCAGCTAGCTTTAGCGTTTTTAGAATTTAGCCAGGGACAAAAATGTGCAATTTTTTTGCAGTTCTATGCGAGCCAGACGCACGTTTGAGGCGTCTGGAAACGCGTCTCGGCGCGGGCCAGCTAGCTATAGCGTTTTTAGAATTTAGCCAGGGACAAAAAAGTGCAATTTTTTTGCAGTTCTATGCGAGCCAGACGCACGTTTGAGGCGTCTGGAGACGCGTCTCGGCGCGGGCCAGCTAGCTATAGCGTTTTTAGAATTTAGCCAGGAACAAAAATGTGCAATTTTTTGCAGTTCTATGCGAGCCAGACGCACGTTTGAGGCGTCTGGAGACGCGTCTCGGCGCGGGCCAGCTAGCTATAGCGTTTTTAGAATTTAGCCAGGAACAAAAATGTGCAATTTTTTGCAGTTCTATGCGAGCCAGACGCACGTTTGAGGCGTCTGGAGACGCGTCTCGGCGCGGGCCAGCTAGCTATAGCGTTTTTAGAATTTAGCCAGGAACAAAAATGTGCAATTTTTTGCAGTTCTATGCGAGCCAGACGCACGTTTGAGGCGTCTGGAGACGCGTCTCGGCGCGGGCCAGCTAGCTATAGCGTTTTTAGAATTTAGCCAGGAACAAAAATGTGCAATTTTTTGCAGTTCTATGCGAGCCAGACGCACGTTTGAGGCGTCTGGAGACGCGTCTCGGCGCGGGCCAGGTAGCTATAGCGTTTTTAGAATTTAGCCAGGAACAAAAATGTGCAATTTTTTGCAGTTCTATGCGAGCCAGACGCACGTTTGAGGCGTCTGGAGACGCGTCTCGGCGCGGGCCAGCTAGCTATAGCGTTTTTAGAATTTAGCCAGGAACAAAAATGTGCAATTTTTTGCAGTTCTATGCGAGCCAGCCGCACTTTAGAGGCGTCTGGAGACGCGTCTCGGCGCGGGCCAGCTAGCTATAGCGTTTTTAGAATTTAGCCAGGAACAAAAATGTGCAATTTTTTGCAGTTCTATGCGAGCCAGACGCACGTTTGAGGCGTCTGGAGACGCGTCTCGGCGCGGGCCAGCTAGCTATAGCGTTTTTAGAATTTAGCCAGGAACAAAAATGTGCAATTTTTTGCAGTTCTATGCGAGCCAGACGCACGTTTGAGGCGTCTGGAGACGCGTCTCGGCGCGGGCCAGCTAGCTATAGCGTTTTTAGAATTTAGCCAGGGAAAAAATGTGCAATTTTTTGCAGTTCTATGCGAGCCAGACGCACGTTTGAGGCGTCTAGAGACGCGTCTCGGCGCGGGCCAGCTAGCTATAGCGTTTTTAGAATTTAGCCAGGAACAAAAATGTGCAATTTTTTGCAGTTCTATGCGAGCTAGACGCACGTTTGAGGCGTCTGTAGACGCGTCTCGGCGCGGGCCAGCTAGCTATAGCGTTTTTAGAATTTAGCCAGGAACAAAAATGTGCAATGTTTTGCAGTTCTATGCGAGCCAGACGCACGTTTGAGGCGTCTGGAGACGCGTCTCGGCGCGGGCCAGCTAGCTATAGCGTTTTTAGAATTTAGCCAGGGACAAAAATGTGCAATTTTTTTGCAGTTCTATGCGAGCCAGACGCACGTTTGAGGCGTCTGGAGACGCGTCTCGGCGCGGGCCAGCTAGCTATAGCGTTTTTAGAATTTAGCCAGGAACAAAAATGTGCAATTTTTTGCAGTTCTATGCGAGCCAGACGCACGTTTGAGGCGTCTGGAGACGCGTCTCGGCGCGGGCCAGGTAGCTATAGCGTTTTTAGAATTTAGCCAGGAACAAAAATGTGCAATTTTTTGCAGTTCTATGCGAGCCAGACGCACGTTTGAGGCGTCTGGAGACGCGTCTCGGCGCGGGCCAGCTAGCTATAGCGTTTTTAGAATTTAGCCAGGAACAAAAATGTGCAATTTTTTGCAGTTCTATGCGAGCCAGCCGCACTTTAGAGGCGTCTGGAGACGCGTCTCGGCGCGGGCCAGCTAGCTATAGCGTTTTTAGAATTTAGCCAGGAACAAAAATGTGCAATTTTTTGCAGTTCTATGCGAGCCAGACGCACGTTTGAGGCGTCTGGAGACGCGTCTCGGCGCGGGCCAGCTAGCTATAGCGTTTTTAGAATTTAGCCAGGAACAAAAATGTGCAATTTTTTGCAGTTCTATGCGAGCCAGACGCACGTTTGAGGCGTCTGGAGACGCGTCTCGGCGCGGGCCAGCTAGCTATAGCGTTTTTAGAATTTAGCCAGGGAAAAAATGTGCAATTTTTTGCAGTTCTATGCGAGCCAGACGCACGTTTGAGGCGTCTAGAGACGCGTCTCGGCGCGGGCCAGCTAGCTATAGCGTTTTTAGAATTTAGCCAGGAACAAAAATGTGCAATTTTTTGCAGTTCTATGCGAGCTAGACGCACGTTTGAGGCGTCTGTAGACGCGTCTCGGCGCGGGCCAGCTAGCTATAGCGTTTTTAGAATTTTGCCAGGAACAAAAATGTGCAATGTTTTGCAGTTCTATGCGAGCCAGACGCACGTTTGAGGCGTCTGGAGACGCGTCTCGGCGCGGGCCAGCTAGCTATAGCGTTTTTAGACTTTAGCCAGGGAAAAAATGTGCAATTTTTTGCAGTTCTATGCGAGCCAAACACACGTTTGAGGCGTCTGGAGACGCGTCTCGGCGCGGGCCAGCTAGCTATAGCGTTTTTAGAATTTAGCAAGGGACAAAAATGTGCAATTTTTTTGCAGTTCTATGCGAGCCAGACGCACGTTTGAGGCGTCTGGAGACGCGTCTCGGCGCGGGCCAGCTAGCTATAGCGTTTTTAGAATTTAGCCAGGAACAAAAATGTGCAATTTTTTGCAGTTCTATGCGAGCCAGACGCACGTTTGAGGCGTCTGGAGACGCGTCTCGGCGCGGGCCAGCTAGCTATAGCGTTTTTAGAATTTAGCCAGGAGCAAAAATGTGCAATTTTTTGCAGTTCTATGCGAGCCAGACGCACGTTTGAGGCGTCTGGAGACGCGTCTCGGCGCGGGCCAGCTAGCTATAGCGTTTTTAGAATTTAGCCAGGAACAAAAATGTGCAATTTTTTGCAGTTCTATGCGAGCCAGACGCACGTTTGAGGCGTCTGGAGACGTGTCTTGGCGCGGGCCAGCTAGCTATAGCGTTTTTAGAATTTAGCCAGAAACAAAAATGTGCAATTTTTTGCAGTTCTATGCGAGCCAGACGCACGTTTGAGGCGTCTGGAGACGCGTCTCGGCGCGGGCCAGCTAGCTATAGCGTTTTTAGAATTTTGCCAGGAACAAAAATGTGCAATTTTTTGCAGGTCTATGCGAGCCAGACGCACGTTTGAGGCGTCTGGAGACGCGTCTCGGCGCAGGACAGCTAGCTATAGCGTTTTTAGAATTTAGCCAGGGAAAAAAATGTGCAATTTTTTGCAGTTCTATGCGAGCCAGACGCACGTTTGAGGCGTCTGGAGACGCGTCTCGGCGCGGGCCAGCTAGCTTTAGCGTTTTTAGAATTTAGCCAGGGACAAAAATGTGCAATTTTTTTGCAGTTCTATGCGAGCCAGACGCACGTTTGAGGCGTCTGGAAACGCGTCTCGGCGCGGGCCAGCTAGCTATAGCGTTTTTAGAATTTAGCCAGGGACAAAAAAGTGCAATTTTTTTGCAGTTCTATGCGAGCCAGACGCACGTTTGAGGCGTCTGGAGACGCGTCTCGGCGCGGGCCAGCTAGCTATAGCGTTTTTAGAATTTAGCCAGGAACAAAAATGTGCAATTTTTTGCAGTTCTATGCGAGCCAGACGCACGTTTGAGGCGTCTGGAGACGCGTCTCGGCGCGGGCCAGCTAGCTATAGCGTTTTTAGAATTTAACCAGGAACAAAAATGTGCAATTTTTTGCAGTTCTATGCGAGCCAGACGCACGTGTGAGGCGTCTGGAGACGCGTCTCGGCGCGGGCCAGCTAGCTATAGCGTTTTTAGAATTTAGCCAGGAACAAAAATGTGCAATTTTTTGCAGTTCTATGCGAGCCAGCCGCACGTTTGAGGCGTCTGGAGACGCGTCTCGGCGCGGGCCAGCTAGCTATAGCGTTTTTAGAATTTAGCCAGGAACAAAAATGTGCAATTTTTTGCAGTTCTATGCGAGCCAGACGCACGTTTGAGGCGTCTGGAGACGCGTCTCGGCGCGGGCCAGCTAGCTATAGCGTTTTTAGAATTTAGCCAGGAACAAAAATGTGCAATTTTTTGCAGTTCTATGCGAGCCAGACGCACGTTTGAGGCGTCTGGAGACGCGTCTCGGCGCGGGCCAGCTAGCTATAGCGTTTTTAGAATTTAGCCAGGAACAAAAATGTGCAATTTTTTGCAGGTCTATGCGAGCCAGACGCACGTTTAAGGCGTCTGGAGACGCGTCTCGGCGCGGGCCAGCTAGCTATAGCGTTTTCAGAATTTAGCCAGGAACAAAAATGTGCAATTTTTTGCAGTTCTATGCGAGCCAGACGCACGTTAGAGGCATCTGGAGACGCGTCTCGGCGCGGGCCAGCTAGGTATAGCGTTTTTAGAATTTAGCCAGGAACAAAAATGTGCAATTTTTTGCAGTTCTATGCGAGCCAGCCGCACGTTTGAGGCGTCTGGAGACGCGTCTCGGCGCGGGCCAGCTAGCTATAGCGTTTTTAGAATTTAGCCAGGAACAAAAATGTGCAATTTTTTGTAGTTCTATGCGAGCCAGACGCGTCTCGGCGCGGGCCAGCTAGCTATAGCGTTTTTAGAATTTAGCCAGGAACAAAAATGTGCAATTTTTTGCAGTTCTATGCGAGCCAGACGCACGTGTGAGGCGTCTGGAGACGCGTCTCGGCGCGGGCCAGCTAGCTATAGCGTTTTTAGAATTTAGCCAGGAACAAAAATGTGCAATTTTTTGCAGTTCTATGCGAGCCAGCCGCACGTTTGAGGCGTCTGGAGACGCGTCTCGGCGCGGGCCAGCTAGCTATAGCGTTTTTAGAATTTAGCCAGGAACAAAAATGTGCAATTTTTTGCAGGTCTATGCGAGCCAGACGCACGTTTGAGGCGTCTGGAGACGCGTCTCGGCGCAGGACAGCTAGCTATAGCGTTTTTAGAATTTAGCCAGGGAAAAAATGTGCAATTTTTTGCAGTTCTATGCGAGCCAGACGCACGTTTGAGGCGTCTGGAGACGCGTCTCGGCGCGGGCCAGCTAGCTTTAGCGTTTTTAGAATTTAGCCAGGAACAAAAATGTGCAATTTTTTGCAGTTCTATGCGAGCCAGCCGCACGTTTGAGGCGTCTGGAGACGCGTCTCGGCGCGGGCCAGCTAGCTATAGCGTTTTTAGAATTTAGCCAGGAACAAAAATGTGCAATTCTTTGCAGTTCTATGCGAGCCAGACGCACGTTTGAGGCGTCTGGAGACGCGTCTCGGCGCGGGCCAGCTAGCTATAGCGTTTTTAGAATTTAGCCAGGAACAAAAATGTGCAATTTTTTGCAGTTCTATGCGAGCCAGATGCACGTTTGAGGCGTCTGGAGACGCGTCTCGGCGCGGGCCAGCTAGCTATAGCGTTTTTAGAATTTAGCCAGGAATAAAAATGTGCAATTTTTTGCAGTTCTATGCGAGCCAGACGCACGTTTGAGGCGTCTGGAGACGCGTCTCCGCGCGGGCCAGCCAGCTATAGCGTTTTTAGAATTTAGCCAGGATCAAAAATGTGCAATTTTTTGCAGTTCTATGCGAGCCAGACGCACGTTTGAGGCGTCTGGAGACGCGTCTCGGCGCGGGCCAGCTAGCTATAGCGTTTTTAGAATTTAGCCAGGAACAAAAATGTGCAATTTTTTGCAGTTCTATGCGAGCCAGACGCACGTTTGACGCGTCTGGACACGCGTCTCGGCGCGGGCCAGCTAGCTAAAGCGTTTTTAGAATTTAGCCAGGAACAAGAAAGTGCAATTTTTTGCAGTTTTATGCGAGCCAGACGCACGTTTGAGGCGTCTGGAGACGCGTCTCGGCGCGGGCCAGCTAGCTATATCGTTTTTAGAATTTAGCCAGAAACAAAAATGTGCAATTTTTTGCAGTTCTATGCGAGCCAGACGCACGTTTGAGGCGTCTGGAGACGCGTCTCGGCGCGGGCCAGCTAGCTATAGCGTTTTTAGAATTTAGCCAGGAACAAAAATGTGCAATTTTTTGCAGTTCTATGCGAGCCAGACGCACGTTTGAGGCGTCTGGAGACGCGTCTCGGCGCGGGCCAGCTAGCTATAGCGTGTTTAGAATTTAGCCAGGAACAAAAATGTGCAATTTTTTGCAGTTCTATGCGAGCCAGCCGCACGTTTGAGGCGTCTGGAGACGCGTCTCGGCGCGGGCCAGCTAGCTATAGCGTTTTTAGAATTTAGCCAGGAACAACAATGTGCAATTTTTTGCAGTTCTATGCGAGCCAGACGCACGTTTGAGGCGTCTGGAGACGCGTCTCGGCGCGGGCCAGTTAGCTATAGCGTTTTTAGAATTTAGCCAGGAACAAAAATGTGCAATTTTTTGCAGTTCTATGCGAGCCAGACGCACGTTTGAGGCGTCTGGAGACGCGTCTCGGCGCGGGACAGCTAGCTATAGCGTTTTTAGAATTTAGCCAGGGAAAAAATGTGCAATTTTTTGCAGTTCTATGCGAGCCAGACGCACGTTTGAGGCGTCTGGAGACGCGTCTCGGCGCGGGCCAGCCAGCTATAGCGATTTTAGAATTTAGCAAGGAACAAAAATGTGCAATTTTTTGCAGTTCTATGCGAGCCAGCCGCACGTTTGAGGCGTCTGGAGACGCGTCTCGGCGCGGGCCAGCTAGCTATAGCGTTTTTAGAATTTTGCCAGGAACAAAAATGTGCAATTTTTTGCAGGTCTATGCGAGCCAGACGCACGTTTGAGGCGTCTGGAGACGCGTCTCGGCGCAGGACAGCTAGCTATAGCGTTTTAGAATTTAGCCAGGGAAAAAATGTGCAATTTTTTGCAGTTCTATGCGAGCCAGACGCACGTTTGAGGCGTCTGGAGACGCGTCTCGGCGCGGGCCAGCTAGCTTTAGCGTTTTTAGAATTTAGCCAGGAACAAAAATGTGCAATTTTTTGCAGTTCTATGCGAGCCAGACGCACGTGTGAGGCGTCTGGAGACGCGTCTCGGCGCGGGCCAGCTAGCTATAGCGTTTTTAGAATTTAGCCAGGAACAAAAATGTGCAATTTTTTGCAGTTCTATGCGAGCCAGCCGCACGTTTGAGGCGTCTGGAGACGCGTCTCGGCGCGGGCCAGCTAGCTATAGCGTTTTTAGAATTTAGCCAGGAACAAAAATGTGCAATTTTTTGCAGTTCTATGCGAGCCAGACGCACGTTTGAGGCGTCTGGAGACGCGTCTCGGCGCGGGCCAGCTAGCTATAGCGTTTTTAGAATTTAGCCAGGAACAAAAATGTGCAATTTTTTGCAGTTCTATGCGAGCCAGAAGCACGTTTGAGGCGTCTGGAGACGCGTCTCGGTGCGGGCCAGCTAGCTATAGCGTTTTTAGAATTTAGCCAGAAACAAAAATGTGCAATTTTTTGCAGTTCTATGCGAGCCAGACGCACGTTTGAGGCGTCTGGAGACGCGTCTCGGCGCGGGCCGGCTAGCTATAGCGTTTTTAGAATTTAGCCAGGAACAAAAATGTGCAATTTTTTGCAGTTCTATGCGAGCCAGACGCACGTTTGAGGCGTCTGGAGACGCGTCTCGGCGCGGGCCAGCTAGCTATAGCGTTTTTAGAATTTAGCCAGGAACAAAAATGTGCAATTTTTTGCAGTTCTATGCGAGCCAGACGCACGTTTGAGGCGTCTGGAGACGCGTCTCGGCGCGGGCCAGCTAGCTATAGCGTTTTTAGAATTTAGCCAGGAACAAAAATGTGCAATTTTTTGCAGTTCTATGCGAGCCAGCCGCACGTTTGAGGCGTCTGGAGACGCGTCTCGGCGCGGGCCAGCTAGCTATAGCGTTTTTAGAATTTAGCCAGGAACAAAAATGTGCAATTTTTTGCAGTTCTATGCGAGCCAGACGCACGTTTGAGGCGTCTGGAGACGCGTCTCGGCGCGGGCCGGCTAGCTATAGCGTTTTTAGAATTTAGCCAGGAACAAAAATGTGCAATTTTTTGCAGTTCTATGCGAGCCAGACGCACGTTTGAGGCGTCTGGAGACGCGTCTCGGCGCGGGCCAGCTAGCTATAGCGTTTTTAGAATTTAGCCAGGAACAAAAATGTGCAATTTTTTGCAGTTCTATGCGAGCCAGACGCACGTTTGAGGCGTCTGGAGACGCGTCTCGGCGCGGGCCAGCTAGCTATAGCGTTTTTAGAATTTAGCCAGGAACAAAAATGTGCAATTTTTTGCAGTTCTATGCGAGCCAGCCGCACGTTTGAGGCGTCTGGAGACGCGTCTCGGCGCGGGCCAGCTAGCTATAGCGTTTTTAGAATTTAGCCAGGAACAAAAATGTGCAATTTTTTGCAGTTCTATGCGAGCCAGACGCACGTTTGAGGCGTCTGGAGACGCGTCTCGGCGCGGGCCAGCTAGCTATAGCGTTTTTAGAATTTAGCCAGGAACAAAAATGTGCAATTTTTTGCAGTTCTATGCGAGCCAGACGCACGTTTGAGGCGTCTGGAGACGCGTCTCGGTGCGGGCCAGCTAGCTATAGCGTTTTTAGAATTTAGCCAGGAACAAAAATGTGCAATTTTTTGCAGTTCTATGCGAGCCAGACGCACGTTTGAGGCGTCTGGAGACGCGTCTCGGCGCGGGCCAGCTAGCTATAGCGTTTGTAGAATTTAGCCAGGAACAAAAATGTGCAATTTTTTGCAGTTCTATGCGAGCCAGACGCACGTTTGAGGCGTCTGGAGACACGTCTCGGCGCGGGCCAGCTAGCTATAGCGTTTTTAGAATTTAGCCAGGAACAAAAATGTGCATTTTTTTGCAGTTCTATGCGAGCCAGACGCACGTTTGAGGCGTCTGGAGACGCGTCTCGGCGCGGGCCAGCTAGCTATAGCGTTTTTAGAATTTAGCCAGGAACAAAAATGTGCAATTTTTTGCAGTTCTATGCGAGCCAGACGCACGTTTGAGGCGTCTGGAGACGCGTCTTGGCGCGGGCCAGCTAGCTATAGCGTTTTTAGAATTTAGCCAGGAACAAAAATTTGCAATTTTTTGCAGTTCTATGCGAGCCAGACGCACGTTTGAGGCGTCTGTAGACGCGTCTCGGCGCGGGCCAGCTAGCTATAGCGTTTTTAGAATTTAGCCAGGAACAAAAATGTGCAATTTTTTGCAGTTCTATGCGAGCCAGACGCACGTTTGAGGCGTCTGGAGACGCGTCTCGGCGCGGGCCAGCTAGCTATAGCGTTTTTAGAATTTAGCCAGGGAAAAAATGTGCAATTTTTTGCAGTTCTATGCGAGCGAGACGCACGTTTGAGGCGTCTGGAGACGCGTCTCGGCGCGGGCCAGCTAGCTATAGCGTTTTTAGAATTTAGCCAGGGACAAAAAAGTGCAATTTTTTTGCAGTTCTATGCGAGCCAGACGCACGTTTGAGGCGTCTGGAGACGCGTCTCGGCGCGGGCCAGCTAGCTATAGCGTTTTTAGAATTTAGCCAGGAACAAAAATGTGCAATTTTTTGCAGTTCTATGCGAGCCAAACGCACGTTTGAGGCGTCTGGAGACGCGTCTCGGCGCGGGCCAGCTAGCTATAGCGTTTTTAGAATTTAGCCAGGAACAAAAATGTGCAATTTTTTGTAGTTCTATGCGAGCCAGACGCGTCTCGGCGCGGGCCAGCTAGCTATAGCGTTTTTAGAATTTAGCCAGGAACAAAAATGTGCAATTTTTTGCAGTTCTATGCGAGCCAGACGCACGTGTGAGGCGTCTGGAGACGCGTCTCGGCGCGGGCCAGCTAGCTATAGCGTTTTTAGAATTTAGCCAGGAACAAAAATGTGCAATTTTTTGCAGTTCTATGCGAGCCAGCCGCACGTTTGAGGCGTCTGGAGACGCGTCTCGGCGCGGGCCAGCTAGCTATAGCGTTTTTAGAATTTAGCCAGGAACAAAAATGTGCAATTTTTTGCAGGTCTATGCGAGCCAGACGCACGTTTGAGGCGTCTGGAGACGCGTCTCGGCGCAGGACAGCTAGCTATAGCGTTTTTAGAATTTAGCCAGGGAAAAAATGTGCAATTTTTTGCAGTTCTATGCGAGCCAGACGCACGTTTGAGGCGTCTGGAGACGCGTCTCGGCGCGGGCCAGCTAGCTATAGCGTTTTTAGAATTTAGCCAGGAACAAAAATGTGCAATTTTTTGCAGTTCTATGCGAGCCAGCCGCACGTTTGAGGCGTCTGGAGACGCGTCTCGGCGCGGGCCAGCTAGCTATAGCGTTTTTAGAATTTAGCCAGGAACAAAAATGTGCAATTTTTTGCAGTTCTATGCGAGCCAGACGCACGTTTGAGGCGTCTGGAGACGCGTCTCGGCGCGGGCCAGCTAGCTATAGCGTTTTTAGAATTTAGCCAGGAACAAAAATGTGCAATTTTTTGCAGTTCTATGCGAGCCAGAAGCACGTTTGAGGCGTCTGGAGACGCGTCTCGGTGCGGGCCAGCTAGCTATAGCGTTTTTAGAATTTAGCCAGAAACAAAAATGTGCAATTTTTTGCAGTTCTATGCGAGCCAGACGCACGTTTGAGGCGTCTGGAGACGCGTCTCGGCGCGGGCCGGCTAGCTATAGCGTTTTTAGAATTTAGCCAGGAACAAAAATGTGCAATTTTTTGCAGTTCTATGCGAGCCAGACGCACGTTTGAGGCGTCTGGAGACGCGTCTCGGCGCGGGCCAGCTAGCTATAGCGTTTTTAGAATTTAGCCAGGAACAAAAATGTGCAATTTTTTGCAGTTCTATGCGAGCCAGACGCACGTTTGAGGCGTCTGGAGACGCGTCTCGGCGCGGGCCAGCTAGCTATAGCGTTTTTAGAATTTAGCCAGGAACAAAAATGTGCAATTTTTTGCAGTTCTATGCGAGCCAGCCGCACGTTTGAGGCGTCTGGAGACGCGTCTCGGCGCGGGCCAGCTAGCTATAGCGTTTTTAGAATTTAGCCAGGAACAAAAATGTGCAATTTTTTGCAGTTCTATGCGAGCCAGAAGCACGTTTGAGGCGTCTGGAGACGCGTCTCGGTGCGGGCCAGCTAGCTATAGCGTTTTTAGAATTTAGCCAGAAACAAAAATGTGCAATTTTTTGCAGTTCTATGCGAGCCAGACGCACGTTTGAGGCGTCTGGAGACGCGTCTCGGCGCGGGCCGGCTAGCTATAGCGTTTTTAGAATTTAGCCAGGAACAAAAATGTGCAATTTTTTGCAGTTCTATGCGAGCCAGACGCACGTTTGAGGCGTCTGGAGACGCGTCTCGGCGCGGGCCAGCTAGCTATAGCGTTTTTAGAATTTAGCCAGGAACAAAAATGTGCAATTTTTTGCAGTTCTATGCGAGCCAGACGCACGTTTGAGGCGTCTGGAGACGCGTCTCGGCGCGGGCCAGCTAGCTATAGCGTTTTTAGAATTTAGCCAGGAACAAAAATGTGCAATTTTTTGCAGTTCTATGCGAGCCAGCCGCACGTTTGAGGCGTCTGGAGACGCGTCTCGGCGCGGGCCAGCTAGCTATAGCGTTTTTAGAATTTAGCCAGGAACAAAAATGTGCAATTTTTTGCAGTTCTATGCGAGCCAGACGCACGTTTGAGGCGTCTGGAGACGCGTCTCGGCGCGGGCCGGCTAGCTATAGCGTTTTTAGAATTTAGCCAGGAACAAAAATGTGCAATTTTTTGCAGTTCTATGCGAGCCAGACGCACGTTTGAGGCGTCTGGAGACGCGTCTCGGCGCGGGCCAGCTAGCTATAGCGTTTTTAGAATTTAGCCAGGAACAAAAATGTGCAATTTTTTGCAGTTCTATGCGAGCCAGACGCACGTTTGAGGCGTCTGGAGACGCGTCTCGGCGCGGGCCAGCTAGCTATAGCGTTTTTAGAATTTAGCCAGGAACAAAAATGTGCAATTTTTTGCAGTTCTATGCGAGCCAGCCGCACGTTTGAGGCGTCTGGAGACGCGTCTCGGCGCGGGCCAGCTAGCTATAGCGTTTTTAGAATTTAGCCAGGAACAAAAATGTGCAATTTTTTGCAGTTCTATGCGAGCCAGACGCACGTTTGAGGCGTCTGGAGACGCGTCTCGGCGCGGGCCAGCTAGCTATAGCGTTTTTAGAATTTAGCCAGGAACAAAAATGTGCAATTTTTTGCAGTTCTATGCGAGCCAGACGCACGTTTGAGGCGTCTGGAGACGCGTCTCGGTGCGGGCCAGCTAGCTATAGCGTTTTTAGAATTTAGCCAGGAACAAAAATGTGCAATTTTTTGCAGTTCTATGCGAGCCAGACGCACGTTTGAGGCGTCTGGAGACGCGTCTCGGCGCGGGCCAGCTAGCTATAGCGTTTGTAGAATTTAGCCAGGAACAAAAATGTGCAATTTTTTGCAGTTCTATGCGAGCCAGACGCACGTTTGAGGCGTCTGGAGACACGTCTCGGCGCGGGCCAGCTAGCTATAGCGTTTTTAGAATTTAGCCAGGAACAAAAATGTGCATTTTTTTGCAGTTCTATGCGAGCCAGACGCACGTTTGAGGCGTCTGGAGACGCGTCTCGGCGCGGGCCAGCTAGCTATAGCGTTTTTAGAATTTAGCCAGGAACAAAAATGTGCAATTTTTTGCAGTTCTATGCGAGCCAGACGCACGTTTGAGGCGTCTGGAGACGCGTCTTGGCGCGGGCCAGCTAGCTATAGCGTTTTTAGAATTTAGCCAGGAACAAAAATTTGCAATTTTTTGCAGTTCTATGCGAGCCAGACGCACGTTTGAGGCGTCTGTAGACGCGTCTCGGCGCGGGCCAGCTAGCTATAGCGTTTTTAGAATTTAGCCAGGAACAAAAATGTGCAATTTTTTGCAGTTCTATGCGAGCCAGACGCACGTTTGAGGCGTCTGGAGACGCGTCTCGGCGCGGGCCAGCTAGCTATAGCGTTTTTAGAATTTAGCCAGGGAAAAAATGTGCAATTTTTTGCAGTTCTATGCGAGCGAGACGCACGTTTGAGGCGTCTGGAGACGCGTCTCGGCGCGGGCCAGCTAGCTATAGCGTTTTTAGAATTTAGCCAGGGACAAAAAAGTGCAATTTTTTTGCAGTTCTATGCGAGCCAGACGCACGTTTGAGGCGTCTGGAGACGCGTCTCGGCGCGGGCCAGCTAGCTATAGCGTTTTTAGAATTTAGCCAGGAACAAAAATGTGCAATTTTTTGCAGTTCTATGCGAGCCAAACGCACGTTTGAGGCGTCTGGAGACGCGTCTCGGCGCGGGCCAGCTAGCTATAGCGTTTTTAGAATTTAGCCAGGAACAAAAATGTGCAATTTTTTGTAGTTCTATGCGAGCCAGACGCGTCTCGGCGCGGGCCAGCTAGCTATAGCGTTTTTAGAATTTAGCCAGGAACAAAAATGTGCAATTTTTTGCAGTTCTATGCGAGCCAGACGCACGTGTGAGGCGTCTGGAGACGCGTCTCGGCGCGGGCCAGCTAGCTATAGCGTTTTTAGAATTTAGCCAGGAACAAAAATGTGCAATTTTTTGCAGTTCTATGCGAGCCAGCCGCACGTTTGAGGCGTCTGGAGACGCGTCTCGGCGCGGGCCAGCTAGCTATAGCGTTTTTAGAATTTAGCCAGGAACAAAAATGTGCAATTTTTTGCAGGTCTATGCGAGCCAGACGCACGTTTGAGGCGTCTGGAGACGCGTCTCGGCGCAGGACAGCTAGCTATAGCGTTTTTAGAATTTAGCCAGGGAAAAAATGTGCAATTTTTTGCAGTTCTATGCGAGCCAGACGCACGTTTGAGGCGTCTGGAGACGCGTCTCGGCGCGGGCCAGCTAGCTTTAGCGTTTTTAGAATTTAGCCAGGGACAAAAATGTGCAATTTTTTTGCAGTTCTATGCGAGCCAGACGCACGTTTGAGGCGTCTGGAAACGCGTCTCGGCGCGGGCCAGCTAGCTATAGCGTTTTTAGAATTTAGCCAGGGACAAAAAAGTGCAATTTTTTTGCAGTTCTATGCGAGCCAGACGCACGTTTGAGGCGTCTGGAGACGCGTCTCGGCGCGAGCCAGCTAGCTATAGCGTTTTTAGAATTTAGCCAGGAACAAAAATGTGCAATTTTTTGCAGTTCTATGCGAGCCAGACGCACGTTTGAGGCGTCTGGAGACGCGTCTCGGCGCGGGCCAGCTAGCTATAGCGTTTTTAGAATTTAGCCAGGAACAAAAATGTGCAATTTTTTGCAGTTCTATGCGAGCCAGACGCACGTGTGAGGCGTCTGGAGACGCGTCTCGGCGCGGGCCAGCTAGCTATAGCGTTTTTAGAATTTAGCCAGGAACAAAAATGTGCAATTTTTTGCAGTTCTATGCGAGCCAGCCGCACGTTTGAGGCGTCTGGAGACGCGTCTCGGCGCGGGCCAGCTAGCTATAGCGTTTTTAGAATTTAGCCAGGAACAAAAATGTGCAATTTTTTGCAGTTCTATGCGAGCCAGACGCACGTTTGAGGCGTCTGGAGACGCGTCTCGGCGCGGGCCAGCTAGCTATAGCGTTTTTAGAATTTAGCCAGGAACAAAAATGTGCAATTTTTTGCAGTTCTATGCGAGCCAGACGCACGTTTGAGGCGTCTGGAGACGCGTCTCGGCGCGGGCCAGCTAGCTATAGCGTTTTTAGAATTTAGCCAGGAACAAAAATGTGCAATTTTTTGCAGTTCTATGCGAGCCAGACGCACGTTTGAGGCGTCTGGAGACGCGTCTCGGCGCGGGCCAGGTAGCTATAGCGTTTTTAGAATTTAGCCAGGAACAAAAATGTGCAATTTTTTGCAGTTCTATGCGAGCCAGACGCACGTTTGAGGCGTCTGGAGACGCGTCTCGGCGCGGGCCAGCTAGCTATAGCGTTTTTAGAATTTAGCCAGGGACAAAAATGTGCAATTTTTTGCAGTTCTATGCGAGCCAGCCGCACTTTAGAGGCGTCTGGAGACGCGTCTCGGCGCGGGCCAGCTAGCTATAGCGTTTTTAGAATTTAGCCAGGAACAAAAATGTGCAATTTTTTGCAGTTCTATGCGAGCCAGACGCACGTTTGAGGCGTCTGGAGACGCGTCTCGGCGCGGGCCAGCTAGCTATAGCGTTTTTAGAATTTAGCCAGGAACAAAAATGTGCAATTTTTTGCAGTTCTATGCGAGCCAGACGCACGTTTGAGGCGTCTGGAGACGCGTCTCGGCGCGGGCCAGCTAGCTATAGCGTTTTTAGAATTTAGCCAGGGAAAAAATGTGCAATTTTTTGCAGTTCTATGCGAGCCAGACGCACGTTTGAGGCGTCTAGAGACGCGTCTCGGCGCGGGCCAGCTAGCTATAGCGTTTTTAGAATTTAGCCAGGAACAAAAATGTGCAATTTTTTGCAGTTCTATGCGAGCCAGACGCACGTTTGAGGCGTCTGGAGACGCGTCTCGGCGCGGGCCAGCTAGCTATAGCGTTTTTAGAATTTAGCCAGGAACAAAAATGTGCAATGTTTTGCAGTTCTATGCGAGCCAGACGCACGTTTGAGGCGTCTGGAGACGCGTCTCGGCGCGGGCCAGCTAGCTATAGCGTTTTTAGACTTTAGCCAGGGAAAAAATGTGCAATTTTTTGCAGTTCTATGCGAGCCAAACACACGTTTGAGGCGTCTGGAGACGCGTCTCGGCGCGGGCCAGCTAGCTATAGCGTTTTTAGAATTTAGCAAGGGACAAAAATGTGCAATTTTTTTGCAGTTCTATGCGAGCCAGACGCACGTTTGAGGCGTCTGGAGACGCGTCTCGGCGCGGGCCAGCTAGCTATAGCGTTTTTAGAATTTAGCCAGGAACAAAAATGTGCAATTTTTTGCAGTTCTATGCGAGCCAGACGCACGTTTGAGGCGTCTGGAGACGCGTCTCGGCGCGGGCCAGCTAGCTATAGCGTTTTTAGAATTTAGCCAGGAACAAAAATGTGCAATTTTTTGCAGTTCTATGCGAGCCAGACGCACGTTTGAGGCGTCTGGAGACGCGTCTCGGCGCGGGCCAGCTAGCTATAGCGTTTTTAGAATTTAGCCAGGAACAAAAATGTGCAATTTTTTGCAGTTCTATGCGAGCCAGACGCACGTTTGAGGCGTCTGGAGACGTGTCTTGGCGCGGGCCAGCTAGCTATAGCGTTTTTAGAATTTAGCCAGGAACAAAAATGTGCAATTTTTTGCAGTTCTATGCGAGCCAGACGCACGTTTGAGGCGTCTGGAGACGCGTCTCGGCGCGGGCCAGCTAGCTATAGCGTTTTTAGAATTTTGCCAGGAACAAAAATGTGCAATTTTTTGCAGTTCTATGCGAGCCAGACGCACGTTTGAGGCGTCTGGAGACGCGTCTCGGCGCAGGACAGCTAGCTATAGCGTTTTTAGAATTTAGCCAGGGAAAAAATGTGCAATTTTTTGCAGTTCTATGCGAGCCAGACGCACGTTTGAGGCGTCTGGAGACGCGTCTCGGCGCGGGCCAGCTAGCTTTAGCGTTTTTAGAATTTAGCCAGGGACAAAAATGTGCAATTTTTTTGCAGTTCTATGCGAGCCAGACGCACGTTTGAGGCGTCTGGAAACGCGTCTCGGCGCGGGCCAGCTAGCTATAGCGTTTTTAGAATTTAGCCAGGGACAAAAAAGTGCAATTTTTTTGCAGTTCTATGCGAGCCAGACGCACGTTTGAGGCGT